>VZRE01004498.1:0-89364 GCA_013396775.1 Cephalopterus ornatus | reverse complement strand
CGCTGGATGTCCCGGCCCGCTGGATGTCCCGGCGGGCCCGCGGAGCGCCCTCGGTGCCGGCCCTGCGGAGGTTTGTGCGCCCTTTAATTGGGTGCGTGTTGGGTGACACGCTCCTGCGGGAACAGCTGCTGCTGAGAGCCCCGAAGGTCTGGTGGCTCGAGGTTGTGTATCTCGGGGTTTTGCGTCTCCGAAAAGGGGAAGGGAGCAAAAGTACCCGGTGTGTGGTCGTTCAATGACAACAGCGAAAAAAAGAAGGACAGTGACGGTGGAGAATAATAATAATAATAATGGTGGAGTATCTAGTTCAGCTGTTCAGGTTTGTACCGAGGGAGTGTTGTGTACGTTGTGGTGATTTCGCTTTAATGACACTGAGACTCTGCTTTCGTCACCCAGAGCCTGCTGTTCACGTCGCGTTCTGTCAGATGTACTTTGGCACACAATGAAACGTAGGCAACCTCAGCCTTTAACTTTGAGCTGGAGGAGGTCGAGCTGTTTATCTTCGGTTAAAGAAAGCAAAACTGCATGGGAACTCTGTGCTGTAGCAGAGCGTTAGTGCCCAGGCCAGACAACAAATTAAGGTAAGGATTGTCGATCTGGTTCTCCATCTGCTACGCCGTGTAAAGATGTTAACCACTTCTCAGGGGATTTGGTTCTACTTGCAGGGTCTGTACTTAGCAGGTTTGTTCTTAGTGTCTGAGCCTCAGTTTGAGGCAGAGCAGAATTTTTTGTTGTGAAGGTATTAAAAGTGAAGTTGGATGTAAGGTCTCATTTTGTTACATTTTTATAATTTTTTTTATAATTGAGAACCACTTTGCATATCCTCTGAAACTTTAAAAATTTAGTGTTTGAGGAAATGGGAAACACGAAACTCTTCATCAGGTTAGTGTGAGGCAGTAAATATTGACATTGTTTGGTGATACTGAATGAAATTTACCACATTTTCTCACATATATAATAAGCACATAACTCAGGCCCGTTCTGAATGAAATGCCTCCAAGCTGAAGACGTGATTGCCTAAAAAATGAACATTAGTAATAACCAGCTACCTAAATGCCAAGGATTTATGTATATAATGTATATATACATATATAATGTATGTATGTATATACAACTTAGGGTGGAAAAATTGATTTTAAAGTCAAAGTTTAATTTTTCCTCATGGACAGTATTTTTCGTTATAGAAATATCAGTGTTTATGCTCCAAAAACTGCCCAGTATTGTCTTCTACCTGTAAAGCTGTTGAAACAGTAGAAATGTTTCAGGTTTAGAAGACTTCTGTATTTGATATTTTTGACCACTATAACACCTCACGTTTTTGAATTGTAGTAATAATTTCCTGTATATGAATACAGGAAAAAATGAATAGTAAGTGTCTCAATTAACATAATGATCTCATTTAATGTATTGTTATCCTAATGAGTAATCCTGTTTCATGGAACTGTTCATATAAAAGCTTATTGGAGTAAAATGCATTACTTTTGGACTTGATCATCCTTTAAGAGGGATTGGTTATTTGGAATAAACCAATTAGTAAGAAGTGTTGGCACGGGCTCTCTGGGTAAAAAACCATCATGCCATCAATCTTCAGATGAACACTGCTTGCCTGAAATTGTTAGAAAGTGTTGGTGTCTCAAAATGGATAAGAGTTGAAGGAACAAAAGGTAGCCAGTTAGAGCACTGGTTGTGGTGTTCTCTTTTAGCCACTATTTGGAAGTGTAAACAGCAGCACTATCTTCTTAATTAGAAGCTTTCAGGCAGGGTTAAGTTCCATGCCAACAGAAACACTAAGGAGATCAAAATACTAATGGCGCTTTCAATAATTAGGTTTAAAATCCTGTATTGTGTTTCAATTGGAGCAATAAAAAATAGCTTATGTAAATCTCTGGATACCTGAACACATGTATGTTACAGTAAAATTCCAACAGCCCTAAAATAATTATCCCAAAGTTGAAGTTTAGCTACGCAGGACAGGTCTTTGCATTTCTTCATAGCTTTGGGACACATACTCCAGCTCACTCTTAAACTGCTATCAAATAGGTGCATTTTGGAAGACATTCTGAGAATGTTGTTTCCTCCTTGATCAAAAGTAGCTGGATTTGCAGAGATCTGGACTTTGCTCAGCAGTTCTTCTCTATCCTAAAAGGAGGATCCAGCCGCAGCAGTTCTGCTGATAATATCCTAAAGTAATTGAAGGAAGAAAGTCTTCTCAGTGTGGGAGTGCTTAACCCTGGTCACATGGGGAACTGATGTCACAAATTCTCAGTAAAATGACTTTTTGCATGAGCACTCTGTGCTGAGCTGAGGTCCTGCTCTGCAGAGTGCATTTTAATGGCCTCGATCGAAGAAGTGTGGGCAATGTTGGCAAGGCTCTGGCTGCAGGGAGGCTTGGCTTCTTAGCCAGAGGAAATGGCTGATAAGGATTTACTTTGATGAGGTGGTTGAGTAAGTATAGATAAGGAATAACCTTAAATTGCAAGTAATTTATTCCCTGAAGCCAAAGAAATTCTGTGCTTTTAGGCTAATCAGCTCAGGTGGCTTGTGACACACACAGCACAAGGGAAGCATCCAGGGAGAACTGAAAATCCTAGTTTCTCTTTACTCAATAATATGGTTTGTTTTAACCTGGGCACTCAAGAATCTCTTCTAGGTAGATAGAGATTCTCAGTACAATGTGGATTACTATGATACAAAACCAACTCATGTTCTTTTTGTAAATTGTGTTAAAGATAGGCTTTATTTAAATGCATTTTTTTTGATCTTACATGTCAAAATTATTACTAAGACACATTGATATATATTTCTGATGAGTTGGGGGATGCTATGGCTTTTTTTCGTCTCAGTAAGGCAGACTTACATAGGTGGGAATCTGGCAAGGCCCAAGCTGCTCTCCTCAAGTCTCCTGCTACTGTCTTTCAACCTGCATAACCTTGTCCGTCAGTAAACAGAGTTAAAAAGAGAAAAAACCAATCTTTTAGTCATGAAAGCTTTCTGAAAATGGTAGTTTATAAAAATAAAACTTTACAATGACTAGATTTGAGATCTTGATTAGCCAAAAAAAATTATATTTATCCCCTTCCTGCAAATTTTAATAGCCAGTAAGCACAGATGACTAACTCTGAAATTGATCCTGTGGACAAACTGACTCTGGTAACTGAAGTTACAAGTGTCAGTTTCTTGGAGAATCTTCTTTTTCCCAGGAAACTGACCTCGATAGGAACATTCCAGGATAGCTGTGTATCAGAAAATTGGTGGGAAAACACAGAATACAGCTGCCCATCTGTGGGAAAAACATACTGGTGTTTGTTATGCCAAGTTGTTTGGTACTCAAATATTTTTAAGGAGTTTGGTTTTGAGATTGGGAACTGATTTGTAGCAGTGGAATAGCCAGAAGCTGGATGTGTCTAGCGCTAATGAAATTAAATTCAATAGCAAGAAAGTGATACTTAGAACATGTGGTTCAAAAATAAGCAGGTTTCAACTGAAAGCAGTAATACAGCAGTATTTTTGGTTAAGGGTGGATGTCAAAGTGAAGTCAAACTTCACTTCAAATAATACAAGATCTTCTTGAAAGCATGTGGATGTGAAACAAACTGCTGTGTTTGTTAGCAAGGGGAGCAGAAATCAGTGGGCCCTTCTTGCAATATAGGGAGTTTACAAGTAGTTTTTGTAGTTTTCCCTGGGAATCTGTGCAAGACAGTGAAATAATCTTTAAAAGAATTAAAGCAATCATGGATGGAAAGTTTGGGGGCTCAAGGACAAGTTACACAAGACAGTGGACAAGAGATCTGTGGACGGTTCCTAAACCAGCTGCATCAAATTCAAGAAATCCTACTAATTGAAAGCAGCTGAAAGTTGTCACACTGCATGTTTGCCCTGATCATCCTCTCCCTGGTACGTTTTTCTTTTTTTTAAAGGCTGCCACAGGAGACAATGGGATTTTTGTACTTCTCACCTTTAAAATAAAATTGACTGGCAGAACTGTATGGAGAATTGAATCTGGGCATTTAAGTGCCATGATCCAAACCTAGGGAAGTGCCATCATGATTTATATAATATTTCCAGCTTATCCAAGATTCACCATCTATCTTTCATGATAGTAGCATTAAAGATTTTCTTTGTCAGTCCTTTTTCTAGTATTTTTTTAATCCATCAGTGGCTGACTTAACAGTATGATCTTTTTTTTTTTTCTTTAGGTGTGTAGCTATGTGTTGACATGTTCTTGCCTGAAGATTGTGATCTTATGTAAAAAGCTAAACTATGTTGAAATAGCAGTATGTAGAAGAGAAGATCTCAGAACTATTCTGTCTTCCTTCTGGTTCATCTTGTCTAATCTTGCTCAATTATCACCTGTAAACCTCTTCAGGCTTATAGAAGATATCTCAGTACCAGTGGCTCTATGAATTACATGCAGTCTCCTCCAATTATTCCACTTGTCATTCAGCTTAACCTATAACTAGAATTCTTACTCAGGCAGCAGGAGAAAGAATGATCATGTGTGGCTGCAGGGGGGAAAAAGCTTTTGTATTGGTGGAAAGCACAGCCTCCTTGCAGATTTAAACTAATGGAAATTCTTAATCTTTAAATACCCACATAGATAAACTGTTCAGCAGTGGTTCAGACAGGAAGCACTGTTTCTGTCATTATTTAATCATTACAGAATGTGTATTGAAAAAATACCTGTTTGTACCACTGTAAGATGGTTCTAGGTCAAGGTATTTCTGTGTTTTTCCATGGAGAAGATGCATCAGTTGAGTAAACGAACTAGAGGAGTAGGATGGACAAGATGGCAGTCTAGAAGGGATATTTCCAGTTAAAATCAGTTGCATTCCAAGTTTCACTTGGCTTTCAGCCTGCCTGTGCTTATCAGCAAGAAAATCCTGCTCCAGGTACGTAAATAGTAAAAAATGGTAACTGGAAGCTGACTGGAGTTTGTTACTGAATCAATGATGAAGTCTTTCCAAGGAGACTTAGAGGTGGGAATGGTGTGTTTGAATCATTTGGTGACAGTGGGTAGTGCTGAGGAAAAAAGGATGCCCCTCTGTTTTTATATGAAATATTTGCCAGAGAACAGCAGGTGATTCCTGCTGGTTTGTGGCATGACATTGCTTTTGAGACAGATGTGATGTTTCTGGATTTATTCTTACAAGGCAGATTAAATTACCAATGTGAAATGCTGTTGCTGAAGGACTAATACCATCAGCAAAAGCAGTGGCCTGTTTCTGCTGTCAGTTGCTTTGATGCTGACACAATCACAAAATTTTTGAAAAGAGAGATCGAGATCTGCCATTTCACTTGCAGAAAGCTTTCATTCTAGACTGCAGTTGATGTTTGGGGTTTTTCAGTCAGTCTTAACCACAGCAAAAAATTCAGTTTGCCTTTATGATATAAACAAGGAATGTCACCTTTAAAACTGTTCTGAAAGATACCTTTCTGACTGCCTTCTGCCTTGTTAGCCGTGTAAGAAAACTGATGAAAGAGATCAGAGTCTTTCCAATATGTTTGTACACACACACACAGGTATATACACAGTTGTGGCTTATCTTGCCAAATACAAGGGAGTGTTAAGACAGCAGAGGAGAGGAGCCTAGATACAGATGTGCTTCACAGTATGTTTGTTTGGGGTTATTTTGGGGTGGTAGGGTGGTGGAAGGTGGTGGTGGGAAATGCTTGAGTAACAGAATAGGTTTTTGCTTCTTTGTAGCTGAGTGACTTTGTCTTTAGGTTGCAGGGCATTAGATCTGTCAGGCAGGCAGGTACTGTCTGTCTGTTCTTACTTTGGTTTTTCCCCTCTCTGTTTAAATTGTTACCAAATTTGCAAGGATAATGAAGTGTCATCAAAGAGTTGAAGCAAATAAAGGCTCTTAGTGTCTCTCCAGCA
This sequence comes from Cephalopterus ornatus, assembly GCA_013396775.1. Taxonomy (NCBI): domain Eukaryota; kingdom Metazoa; phylum Chordata; class Aves; order Passeriformes; family Cotingidae; genus Cephalopterus; species Cephalopterus ornatus. Next base: position 83,486 of record VZRE01004498.1, on the reverse strand, counting down.
AAGATGTTGAGAACAATGCGTCTTTTGCAGTTTAAGAGCTTTTAAGTAACCCTACTGAGGAAGCTTGACTTGCTCACTGAGGATGAATCTCTTCAACTGGTTCAGTTCACAGAAGGCTGTTTGTTGTGTAGCATAACAAATGAAGTGATCCACATAACTTAATTCCCTTTAGCAGGAATGTTTCAGCACTGGGGCTAGGTACGTTGTCATGACTATGCCCATTGATGTCAGTTGTTTCTGGTATATTACAGTGTGTCCCACCTACCTCTTGTAGTGTTCTTGGGATCAGCGCACCTAGTGCAGTGCTCTGTCAGCTGCACCTCGTGTCCTTTGGATTTCCAGTGACAGCCACACTATGTTTTAGGTCGTGTGCTTTGGAGTTGGTCACGCAGGGATTGTGTGGTGTTTATATGTGCAGGTGCAGAGTTGACTTTGCTAGCCCAGGTTTAACAAGATCTTTTGAAGAAGAGAATTGATGACTTCCTCGAAGAGGATGCATCAGATGAATAGCAGCTTCAGAGAGGAGTGATGCCTCTCCAGTGGTTTATTCCAGTTGCTGGCTGACCTCTGTCCCTGACAACAGTTAAGCTTCATTGTCATTTTCTAATGCAGAAGAAACTGTCATTTCACTTCATGTCTGTTTATGAATGAACTATAATAATCTGCAGTAACATTTATGAGGAATGCGAAAGTGCACTTTTAATTCTCTTTATTTCTTTTTGCAGACTCTGATATTCTATTTTATTGAGAGTAATATAACCCTACACCTAGGTATCACCTTCCATCTCCTTTCCTTTGTGCTGAAGCTCCTTGCTGCAGCTGGCGAAGCATCTGGACCTTGACTGCTATCTTGCAGATAAAATTTATATGACTTTTTTTAAATAAAATCTTAAGGGATTTATGAGAACTCATATCCTGTTTTGTTTCAACCTTTTGGTAATGCTTGATGTAAAGATTTAGGGTTTAAAATGTTTAGTCTCAGTTTTGCTAATATGCAAAGCATGAGTGGACATGTGATTACAAAGCATACATGTCTGTGCAGATAGCACATAGCACTTTTTGCTTCCTTCAGGTGCTCAGTGTAAAGAGCATTAATGGCAGAGTGAATTGAGAGTGTGGCCCTTAGGGATGTGAGTGGAGTTTTTTTTATTCTGGAAGTATTTTGGTAGCTTTCTTCTACAAAACAGAGCTGCATTTTGCTATTTCTTTTTCTCCGGTAAGTGCTTGTGACCTCTTGCCTTACAAAGCATTAAGAAACCCTGTTCTGATGAATAACAACAATGCCTTTAAAGATGGCAAGAGATGTCACATTTTTTGCTGCATTGACTGAAGATATTGTTCAATGTTAGAAATGCAGAAACCTCAACCTCTTCATGACGTATTTCTTTCTTCCTTCTCCCTTTATCTCTCTTCATTATCATGTTCTTTGTCCTGGTGCATTCTGACTGACAGTAAGTAAAATGCAGCACAAGAGCATCTTGGATGACTGGTTTGCTTGCTGTTTGATAGATCTACCCTTACGAGTGGGTAGAACGTCATAAGCTTGAGGGAGGAAGAATAGAAAAGGACTTGCCTCTCAGCTGTCTTGAGATCTGAAAACAGAATCTCACAACTTCAGACACAGAAGAACAAGGTGACTGCAGAGAAATAGAACAATAAACACTAAATGCCTTGGAGTTTCTTGCCGTGCTTCATGGCAGTGGTACCTTCAGAAAGCAGACTGTCAAGGAAGCTGGTGTTAACTGCTGCAGCTTGGACATAGGAAAGGGAGAGAGGCTAAAATTCATGGATACCTTCATAAAGTATTGGGCATTGATTCAAGACAAGAGGTGTTTTGGGCAAACTGAAGAGAGGAGAAGTAGGGCAGAGTTGGAGGATTTTACTGCAGAGCTGGTAAATTTTGCTGGATCTTGCAGTTGAGATTAGGTGGATTTTTTGACTGAACTGAAACCAGTCTGTGCTGGGTAAACAACATAAAATATGTGACTGTTGTAAATACTCAAAGTTCAGTCTTGGAGCCATCAGAATTTCTAGTTGCATTCTGATTCAATGTAATTCATACAGCATGCAAAACTTCCTCAGGACCGATGATCTTTGATTCCCCAATGCTTGTCCTGCTCAGAGCAGTTGTTTGCTTGGCAGATCTCCTGCCCGTTTCTTCCATTCTGCTGAGCTCTCATAGTTCTCTTAAAGCTAAAACTGACTTGCAGCCATGTTCCCCGTCTTGCAGTGTTCTTAAGTACATGATAAAGAAGCCTTTTGCTACATCTGTTGCAGGGGCCTCCCTGATTTTTTCCTTATGACATTCAATACCTCCCCACACCAGTGGAAATATGATATATTCACATAACTGCCCTAATGCATTTTTAATTACATTTTTAAGAAAAACAGTTCTTAAGGTATGCTTAAATTTCACTGGTGAAAAGATCTTTGTACTGTGTGTCCTGAATAGAAAAACAAATAAATAAACAAGAAGCTGTGGTGCTAAAACCTAGAGATGTAGAGAGGGGTGATTTTGTAAGTCATGCACAGGACAGAGTTGAAATGCACGTGCACTTAAACTCATGTGAATAAAACATAAATGTGGAGCTGTTGACATAGCAGTGGGTCTGCAGAATGGAATTGGTCTTGCCTGTCACCAGTCTGTCAGATATGCCTCATCCAGCAGCTGTATATTCCATGCTGCTGTGACAGTAGGATGAGATGCCACTGATGGCAATCTGGAACTTGAAAATGCTGCTAGCTTCCTGGTGGCGTGGATCATAGGGATCACAGCGTTTTAAGGAGCCCAAATTTTGAAATGTATGAACCTTAAGCTGTCTTCTGCTGTAACAATCATTCCACAACACCGTAGGGCAGTCTCAGATGCAAAGCTGAACTTAGCTGAGAAGCTAATGTATAGGTGACTGCCTTCCTGGGGGTGTTGAAACAAACTGTGAATGAAGTAAGAGTCAGTGTTTTGCTTTCTAGTTGAAACTGATGGTGGAGGATTTTGTTGAGGTGTAAATAATCCTATAGAGAAAGTACAAAGGAGGGTGAGAATGAATATCCTTTTGCTTATCACCAGGATCTTGAATATCCTTGAAGGTAAGGATGTAGCAGCTTTTCAGTTAATTCAGATTATACTTCAGAGAGGGTCTGTGGGTTTTAATTCCTTTTCCCTGATCATTATGTAAGGCTAGGCTCTTTATAATTAGCTTAATTCCTGATTAGGCTTGTGTGCACCAGATAATATATTTCCCAAGGCAAAGAATATAAAACTTGTTTGCCCAAATGTCTGTTTTAAAAAGTCCATAGATTGTTTAAGTCTAAAAATACTTTGAATTTCTTTATAATACAGCAGACTACAATTTAAATTATATTGAACCTGAATCTTGTGGGATGCAGAAATCATGGTATAACTTGCCAGGTACTGTGGTGCTTGATAAGGGAGTTTCTGTGTTAGAATACTGTAATCTTTAGCAGTAAATATATGTCACGATTTGATGATATTTTAGAGAACTTAGTTTCCCATTTTCTGGGACAAATCTGCTGGATGTGATACTGTTTTGGTGTTTATTGATGGCATTGTATTTCAACAAAATAAACGTAACCCATGTTTGAAAAGGTGGCACAGTAGTTACAGTTAAGTAGCTAATAAAATACAGACAGTATTGTTTGTCTTTTAATTTAATTATCTGAAGTGTTTTAAGCAGTCAGTACAGTTTTCTTGAAGGTAATGTGCTGTCTTTGCCTAATCAAGGATAAATGAGCAAACACCCTTCCTAGAGAACTGAAAAGTCTCCTTTTCAAGTTTAATTTGCAGCACTTGGTGGAGGATTAAAGTAATCTAATTAAATGGCCTCATTTAAATTTTGCAGTCACCTAAGAGATGGTAGACAGATGTGAAAAGGGAATTATCCATAAAGCATGAAAGTTAAATTAGCAGCTTTCTAATTGAACTTTTTTAATTTGGTAGATTTCTTTACAAGACTTGCCTTTTCTTTAGAGTTGGGTTATCTTCTGAGGGATCTGAGGATTCTGATGCTTGCTGGGAATGAATTCATCAGGATGTTAAAGGCCATTTTTTGTTCATGGAGTTATTTATCAAAAAATGGTGTACTTTATTGCCTCTACTGTATATTGTTGACATAAAGTAAATATCTTTGACATGTGCTATTAAAGCATAATGATATTTTCCTTTGCAAAGTGTGCAGGTACACTGTAGGCAAAAATCTAACATAGACGCCTAAATCCACATACAGGCAGGTATCATACATAATAAATTAAATATTCTGCTGTTTCTGGGGGAGTATTCTTAAATGCTTTTTTGTACACCTGGGTTGGGGTTCTGTCCGGTGTGCCAGAATTCCCTGAGTATTTGAAAACTCAGGATTTGTGTATTTCAAAATGGAAAAGCCCTGACAGTTGTAGGATCTGAATTCTGATGTTTTCACAAGTTAGGAGCCCCTAAAAGCCATGTCTCCAGTACATTTCTCTTTCTATCTTTGTAAGTAAATCTCCTTCCAGAAGTGATGCTCGGGGCATCCTATTCACTGACAAAATCCTAAGGGCACTTCAGTTTGCATGAATTTAATGCCGCTTTGATTTTATCTGAAGTGTTTCTTAGTGAGGTCTTGCAGCTTGGGGAGTGACTCACTTTAAGGTGATGCTTGCTGTGATTACACAAGATTATTTCTGTACTTTGAATGGGTATGTTACTTGCTATGTGTTGGTTCTCATCATGATTGCCATGGTTTAAAAGTTTTCATTTTCTTTGCAGTCTGCCAGATGTGTCTGGGAAAAGAAAAATATGGGTAATGGTTTCGGGGAATAACATATGAATGACTGAAATTCTGTCTTTACACCATTGTAAGACCAGTGGGTGGAACTGATAAAAACAAAACCCAGGCTAGCAAAGGCAAGATATCCTTTTAGAACTGTCCTGAAAAAAACTCCGGGAACGTGGTCTTGCAGATATGGAATTTAACAAAAGGCTAAAACATGTCTTAAGATGCAGCATTGAAACTTGGAGACTTCCCAAGGTGGTGGTGTTGCAATTACAAGTCTTTAATAATAGCATTTAGACAAGCTTGTGTTGTACAGCCAGGCAAACCAGCAGACCAGTGCTGTAAAAAAGGGTGATCCAGGCATAGTTAGTGATCCAAACCATGGGCTGGAAATGTTCATGAGTGGGGAAGAAAGAAAAAATATATCAAGGCAAGGAGATCATAATTCTCAAGGCAAAAGTTTTTGAGGCAACGATATGTCTGTAAAGCAGAAATGGCTTCATAAAACAAGTTTGATATAAAATACACCAAAATGACATGACTGTAAGCTGAGATACAACAAACCTTCGATTAAAGAGTATAGTTGAGTCCCTGTATTCCAAATCAGGTGGATGGAAGCAAAATTCAAGATACAAGGGAATGCATGAATTCTGCATAGATCTTTTTAGCTCACACTTTGTTAGCTGGGATTTTGTGTTAGTGCATTGCTGCACAGAAGTAAAACTCTGGAATAAACTCACTGACACGTTGTGCAGCTGTTGCCCTGTGCTTCGAGTCTTGCACATGAATAAGTAGATTTCCAAAATAGACAGCAGTTTCCATACAAAGAGGAAAAAAATGGCTAGGAATGTTAATCTTGATTTGGGGATATCAGTAAGGTCTGGGAAAAAAATTTTGTGGTGAGGGTATATGATGAGTGATTATTTCCTGTGTTATAACTTAGATGTTGGGGAAACAGAAAATAATCTCAAAAATTAGCTTTCAGTCAGATTTTATTTTTGCGGGTTTACATTGCTGACCACAGGTTTGTGCTGTGTATATTTGTGGCTTTTTTTAAAAAATACTAAATATCAAAGTTTGTAACTTAATAATTGTAACTCAGTTGAAAAGTGCAGTTTGCTGGTCAAAATGGGTAAATGGAAAAAAAACCCCAAACCAAAAAACCCAGCCCAACCCTTTTAAAGTTTATTTTATAGATTTCAAAAGGAAGGAAAAGAAAAGGCAGTTTATGTAGAGAAGGAAAGCTGGGGGAGGCAGCTGTGACCTGAAGAACATACTGCTGCCAAATAATGTCTGGTGGCAGATATTTCTCTGGAGTTCACAAAATGTGTACGGGTTACTTTTTATTCCCATGGTATAGTTAGGCACAGGAATGTGGGAAGCACACAGATGTGTATAAAACTATGTTGTTTAATGTGTGAGTGCTTCAGGTTTAATGTTTGTTTGTTTGTTTTTTTCTTCGTAGATTCAAGCACCCTTTAAGGACCAATGTACCCAACAGCTCATGGAAGAAAAAAATCAAACCAGGACATCCTTGGTTTCCAGGCTACCGAAATACGGAACGAAAACTTTAGGGAGCGTCTTGCAACCTGTGCCCAACGGGACGGCCGTTAACTTAGCAGGGAGTAATGGGGGCAAAAGTTTTGGCAAGCACAATGGCACTGTCCGCATGTCTTCCTTCTCTTTCAACTGGAAAAAATCTAGCAGATATCAGCTTAACGATCAGAATGGGAGAGAGGCCAACTCTAAACGCAACTGCAATGAAAAATTAATCGATTCTGAGAAGTATCCTCAATCCCAAGGAGCATTGGGCAACGATGAGCTCAGGGTGGGTTTGAACAGTACTGCTTCGGTTGCATCAAAAGCAGGAAAGCAAACCAATATGTTTGTATCTTCTGCCGAGGAATTAAACCCAAAGTCTTTACCTGGACTCTCTAGTTCAGCTAAATTCACCAAAGGTACCCTGTCAGGAAGGACCTCATATTCTGGACTCAATGCTCCAAGATCAAATTTAAATGGATTTTATGGAAATAGGCCAGTGGTAGGTTTGCAGAGACCAAGAGCTAATTCCAGCGCCACAAGGACAAGTTCAGGAGAAAGCCTAGCACAATCTACAGACAATAGCAAGGCTTTTTCCTGTGAAAAAATGGTAAGATCACAAAGTTTTTCACATTCCATTCAGAATTCTTTCCTTCCCACTGCATCTCTAACCAGGTCACATTCCTTTAATAAAGCTGTGGATCTTACAAGGCCTTATCATAGTCAAAACCTGGCTGCCAGGACGTCTCAGAGGTCTACTTTGCTGTCAAGAAACGCGTGTCAGTTGGATGTACCCAATGGAAATGAACCGATGAAGTATGGGTTTACCAGACCGTACTCTGGTGTGTCAGCTCCTTGTTCCAAGAAACCCCCACTGTCAAATGGATCTGGGTCAGCACCTTCCTTTGGATACAGATTAAGTCGTCCTTCTCTGCTCAAGCCTACCAGGCAGCGGTTTGCTGGGAATACTGCTGTGGATGGCAGCAAGAGTACCTCTCCTGACACACACACCGTGGAGAGCTCTGAAATTTCAACAAATATTAACAGAGCAGTTGAGAGAAACAGTATTATAGAGAGCAGTGCTCAAAGAACAGGATCTGATGAGGGCCTGCATGAAGGTCTGGGAAAACATGGGTCAAAAGTCATGTGTATGAGCGATGATGGAGATGAAATATCTATATCTTCTTTGTCGTCCTCTGAAAAGAATGATTTGAGTGAAGATTTCAGTGATGACTTCATAGATATAGAAGATGCAAACAGAACTATACAAATACAGCAGAAGGAGAGCTGCCTTCAGGAATTAGAGCACGAGAGTATCACGTCCATTGAGCCGTTCGCGTCTCTCAAGGAAAGTGGAGGATCTCGCTGTAATGCTGATGACTGGCTTGATATAAATGTGTCAGGTAAATACTTTTTTTTTTTATGTTTTGTTTGAAATTTTAGGTACTAAATCAGAATTCTCTGACAGTAGCTATTTAATGTAATTGCCCATGGCTTGGGAATTGTTTCAGAATAGAACTTGGCTCTCTGCTGGCATATTTGTTTTCTTATGCCTTTTCTGTATAATAGTTCTTTCCCAAGCATTAGAACTCTTTGTCTTTGTGATAAGAATGAAGGTTACCTCCTTTAAACACATTGTGATATGGCTATGGGATTCCTTGTATCCTTGCTTTGCTGTTCATTTTTCTAGGATGGTGATATTTTGAGAAAATTCCAACTCCTCCTCCCTCCACCTCTGTAGGCAGAGAACAGCTGTAACTGCTTCTAAGTGGTGTAAATAAACGTAGGTTGTCTAATCAAATTAGTTAAATTATAAATAGGAATGTTGCTGGTTTTTTGTTTTTCCTGATGTATGCTATGTTAATTATTTAAACTAGCTGAAGACATGAGGGTATGTTTTTGAAAGCCACAATTTCAAGTCTTTGGGCTTGTCAACCTTGTTCTGAGAGATGTTGCAATTGAAAGACTAGATCCAGAGCATATATTTTTGGACCCACCTTCTAATATGTTAAAGAGATACAGAATTCTAGAAAGTAGCTTTCACTGTGGGTGAACTGGGACAGCGTAAAAGGTTAGCAAAGAATGTAGGTTGGAAGAATACTTACTTGTAGCTACCAAACCAGCTTGAGCATTTTTCCCCTCTAAGATAAGGGAACAATACTGTAGAATGCTTTCAGATGCTCTGTTACAGTATAGTTCCAGAGAAGTTGACACAGCAGTAGTACACATTTTAACATTTAATTTTTGAATATTGGATTGTTTTTGGAACCTTAACTGTTCCTGTTTTCTTTAAGCAGTGGATGACAACAGCGAAAGCACAAAACATACTACCGAGAATGTCATTTCTTCAGAGATGAACTATAGAGCTGGGTCCTCTTTTGAGCTTTCTCCATCTGACAGCTCTGATGGCACATATATGTGGGATGAAGAAGGGTTGGAACCTATAGGAAGCGTCCATCCGTGTGGAAGTTACGACTCTTCGGAAATGAACAGCATAGTATGTATTTATATATATAACTCGAATGATTATAGTGGGTTGCATTTATTGCTTATTAAGTGTATTTTTAAAATATTCATGCTTTTGATAATTTGAAACCATTTGATAATTGTTTCCTCTGTCCTCTGTAGTTGATAGCTTTTTGAAACTTACTGTTTAGGAACTCCTGTTTCTGGATTTCTTGATTAGGCTGTTTGTATACATTTTTTTCTTTCCTTGAAGTCAGGACATACCAGGTCACTCCTTTTGCAATCTCAAATAAAAGAATTTAATTTCTGTAAACGACAGGTGAATTATCTCCTGTCAATCTCTAAACATAGGAGTGAAAAAGCAAGAAAGTAACTATTGCCTCTCTAACTCCTTACGTGTGTTGTTTCTGTACCATGTGCTTAGAGGGCCCCTGTGAACTGAAGATGATGTTTGATTTCTCAGTTTGTTCAAGCATAGGATCTTTCAGGTAGATACCTGGCTGTAGCAGGACTATGTGTGTCTCAAGTGTGATAAGGTGCATCCCAACCTTTTTCTTGTTGCTAAACTTGAAGCTGATCTGCAGGAAGCAACATTCAGTCTGAGAGATGGATGGAGAGCTGTTGTGCTGTGATCCTCCAGCTGAGGTCAGGGCAGCCAACCTTGGGAATTCGGTGGGCCTAAGGAAAATACCGTCTGCCCTGTTCATATTTGCTTATCTTCACAGACTTTTGAATTAAGCAACTTGGATTTTATTAACATGATAAAATATTACTAACAATCAGAACATGTAATAAAACCTATTTGATATAATCAAGGTGTGTTTCAATACTGTGTCACCACTGCCAGTTTAGCAATTCAGACTTGGACAGGGTTTGTGGCACCTACTTAGGCTTTGATTTGTAATTTTAGCAAGGTTCTTTGCTGCAGCCCAAGAGCAGAACAGCAGAGGTTGGTCCTGAACACTGGAGATAGATATGTAATTATCTTCTTTATGTGTAACTAAACATGGATTCCTGATGTATTTTTAGCTGCTTGTGGTATTGTTTGCTCAGTCTTAAATTATAATGTTGAGATGTAGGGCTTGAAAGAATTTAGCAATGGTTATTATCTTTTTGTGGCAACTGTGGACAGCTTGGAAAAGCAGTTTGAGACTTTTGTAGCATCAGTTTTGTAACTTTATTGGTGTTTATAGGGAAAAGACAAGTTTAATGTAGGCCACTGCAAAACCAAAAACCCTTATCCACAGACACATCTGCACATGTCAGGAAAAGAAGGAAGTTTTTAAACTTTGTCCTTGGTGCGTTTTAAATATAGATGAATTGATACATACTGTGTAATTTAACAAACAAGTGGAAGATACTTCTTTTACCATGCTTTTGGACCGTATATCTGGGTTTTGTTACATGTGACCTCCATGCAATTATTTGTGCATGTGTATGAATTGATTTTGGATCAATGTTCTGACTGACAGAAGCTGTTGTAAGCCATGTGGAGCAGAGGTACATTAGAACCCTTGATGTTCACTATTTTGGTTTCTTTCTTTCTTTCTTGAAATTAAATATATTTTAGAGAGGGCTTAAAAATGGAAGAATGTATTTACTAGGTTTTGAGGAGGTGGAGAAAGGAAGAAGTTGTAAGGCTTGATGTTGTATCTAGAAAGTCATGTGTTGTTTCCACTCGTTTTGGTTTTGATCCTGTCAATGCTTCAGCATTTCAGTGCTTGCTGTGCTGTGAATTTTTATCTAAATGAGAAAAACATCAATAATACTTGTTCTGTTTTTACAAGGCAGAAATGTATTTTCAGTCAGCTTGGATTTTGAGGGGGGAACACGTAGCTCTGAAGTGTTGTGTTGCCTTTTAGTGGTGTTTTTTTGGAGGTTTGTTTTCCCTGTGCTTGTTGGTTTTGGCAGAAATCATGATATATTTGATTTATTTAGCCTAAAGATTAAACAATTATCTTTTGTAATAAGATGCAGATGAATTTCTGATGTGGTTATTCATTATTTCTGAAGAATTAGGTTCTTGAATAGGTTACTGTAAGCTTTTGTCCATGTTTTTGCTTTTTTCTGCAAGCAAGGAGTATAAGGACAAGTTAGAAAAAAAAGAGAATAATTATTGTGATTAGTCAACACATCTCATGTTTTGGTTGCTGGGAGGTGCGTGACCAAATTATGCAGTTTCTAGTGTGGTGAGGTAAAAGCAGTTCATATCTATGTGTCAAAATCCAGTTGATGAGAGTCAGATTTAAGAGTTTGGAGTGCTGGAGCTAATGCCAGCCGGACTGCCCCTTGGATTTAGTATTTCCAGGGCAATCGCCAGAGCAGATCGTTGGTTCTGGAGTTTCCGTAGCACAGGCTGGGGTGAGTAGAAGCAATGTAGCTGAGTAGCAATTCACGGTTCTAGAGGGGGTCTAATTGGTTGTGTTTAGTGTGTAATTTACCTTTTTTTTTTAATTTCCATCCTGCTGTTGTTGTATTGTTAGTCCTTTAAACTGTATCCTCCTTCATATCAACAAATACTAAATGCTTTTCCTGAACTTTTCCATAGATGGCAGTGCAGCTTCTATTGGAGTGCAACTCCTTAGATTCGGAGTGTTTGGACCATCTTTTGGGCTTCTGGAATGACAATCAGCATAGGAAGGCAGGGGAAGGAGCTTACTGGCCCCTCAAGCTTATTGCTCCATTTTTATGGGAAGAAAAGCAAATAACTTTGCTATTCCCAGTACATCTTGGTTTTAAGGACACAGTGGGGAAAGAACAAAATTAATTTGGCTTCTTTTAGGACAGTCTTTCTGTTCTTCGCTGAGTGAACTGCTATGAAGAAAATGTGCAATCCAGTGTTAGAGGTTTAAAAGTTATACAAATCTAAATAATATTGTAAGGTTGATGCTGTAGGTACTTATGGCTTGGGTGGAAATGTGTGGATATTTTGTGAGGATGAAAACATTTTTATTATTTCTAATTATCTAACAGAAAATAACTTATTCCACTATGTTGGTCCATTTCCAGTTTTGAGGGCAACAAGTGAGTTGGTTAATTTGTTAACTGCTGGACTCCTTTCAGGTTTCTAAGCATTGATTTTGTTGGTATTCCTTATATTCTTTTCATCAGCTGGTCTTTGCTGCTGAGCACCAAATCACTGATGCTGTTCCAGCTCAGTTCTGTGTGAGAAGACTGGTGATTAGCAGAGCAGTTGATTTCTCTGTAAATTAGCAACATAAACAATATTTGTCTGTACATACTCTCACTCATGTTTAGCTGTGCTGCTTGCTCCTGTTTTGTGTTTCAGCCCTTGACTGTAACACCCAGCTGCTTCCCTGTTGTGTGTCAGAAAGCTGCTTAGCAATGTGAGGTTCATTGCACAGCCGCTGACTGAGTAGTTAGAAATGAAGCATACCTCATAATTAAAAGCAAAAAAGCCTTGAAACAAAATAAGAAGTTACGTGGCAGAAAGAAAGGGGAAAAAACAATGAAGTAACAAACCTTAATGGGGATTTACACATTTTTGCTGTGTCTCTAAGTTTGGGTTTTGCTCATGATTGTAGTGATTGTAAACAACAAAACTTTGCAATTTACAGAGCCAAGCTGAAACCAATGACTGAGTTTTGTAGTTCCTGTAGATGAGTTCTCTGTCACTGGAAAAGGAGACTGTTAGTATTTTGCTTGCCAGTGCCTATTCAGTGAGCAGCTGAGAGGGCTGGCAGTCCCTCAGTAGATGTCTGGTAGTTACACGTCTGCAGGACTGTGATTTCTACTGTGATCTTGGAAATAGCTGCTTAGAACTGAAGTCATTTTACTCCAGAGTGCAGGAAACAGAGACATGTTTTTTCCCTGTCTCTTGGAATGGGGACTTGGTCTCTAGTCTAATATATCAACCTTGCTAGACTTTCATTTTCCCTAGTTTCTGGAAATACAGTTCACCCTACATGGAAGCAGTGTAGCCCAAAACATGCATCCTGCCTGGAGTCTCGTGGCTCCTTGGCTTAATCATAATGAAATGCTCTCTTTTTATAGTGAGATTTGAGCTGTTCTGTTTGCTCCTGTCCATTGCATTAAGAAGACACATGAGAAACATAAGCTTTAATATGTGTTTGTTCAGAGGGAAGCTTTGAATATTTTTGGAAAGTGCAAGTCCTTATTTACATTTAGAGTAGGATAGATAATAGAGCTGTTATCCTGCTGAAGTATGTGCTTGTTTTTAAACTATTCTAGTGCTTAATAGTCTGCAAGAAGTAAAAATTCAAACTGAAAATATTTCGCTAGTTCTTTATTTAATATTCTCTAGAGAACAAGTTGTTCTCTAGGATTTTTTTCTTTTCTCTTAAAGCAATTTAATTTGGGCAAATAGGTTTAGGCAGGAAACTTTTATGAGTATTCCCTGCATTATCAGATCATATCAAGACCCTGTCTTACAAAAAGACAAAAGACATGGAGTCCTCTGACCCGTTTTTACTGTAGGCTCCAGAAAAACATGAATTTTTGTGCTATGTTAGTTCTTACTGAAATAAAAAAACCAGTATTTTGGGTATATGCAGAGTGAGCATCAGTGTAATTATAAGGGCATAGGATTACTGAATAATAATTGAAATCTGGCTTGAAGAGACAGATGGGTTTTAACTGCTTTGCCGAGAATTTAATTGCTCTTGGGATGAAATCTGGATCTCATTGGAATGAATCTGTTTTGACACATGGCCAGACTTTTAGCTGGAGTATGAAATAGTTACATTTTTCTCTTCTTCTGGGCCATTTTTGAAATCTTTTAAGTTTTGTTTTGTTATATATTTCCCTTTTGTGATTAGAACTTGGGAAAGGGAGCTTCTTTTCAGATTGGTCAGAATGCTTTCTGGTTCCTGAAGCACTGGTACTCACAGTGAAATATGCTCCACTTCTTAGAGAAAGAGAAGATGAACTTGCTAAAATAGAATTGTTTAGTTCAGGCACTAATTTCTTTCTGTAATTAAGTTATTTACAAGTAATTTAGTGTTAATTACCTTAATTTTCTTTAATAATTCACTTCTCAAAGTGGCTCTATAGTAAGCTTTAAATTGCTGGTTTGATTTCTCAAAAGAGTAATTTATTACATGAATTCAGACTTGTAACGTTTGTAGTTCTATTTATTTCCTTGGAGTGAAGTGTTGTAGGTATTGTTTTCTACCCATCTTCCTTTCTTTAGTTGAACTTTCTTGTCAGGAGGTTAGTGCCAAAGCCTTAGTTCGTGTTCTGTGAGAAGCCAGGCTTTTAAAATTCTGGGCTGTTGGATTACAGCTGTAATAAAAATAAAAGTGCAGGTAAGCTTAACATAGTGTAGAAGTGTGGAATAAAGCAGCTATCCAGATCGATAGGGACTGTTTTTAAAGTAGTATTTGGGAGGTTTTTATCAGTTGTGATCCCTTAGACATTACCACCTGAGTTAAGGTATCCCCTGTCCTGTGTTTTTTATGGAACTATATAATAATATGGTAGAAGTGCTGAAGTGAATTTGGAAATGGTACAATTCTAATTGCAAAGAGGGTAAACACTGAGTCTCCATATTATGCTAGCAGCACTCTATAGCAGCCATTACAAACATTTTCAGCACAATTGTTTTCTGAATTAGAAATAATGTTTACAGACTTGAACACAATTTAAGTGGTATACTGAAAATGAGTTGCATTGTTAGGAAATTTTTCAGAAGAATCAGTGCCTGATTTATTGGGGCATTCAGTAGAGTATTCAGAAGATTTTGTGCTTCGTTTTCATTCATTTAACAGGGTGTAGTGAAACTATGTATCTTTTCTCTACACAGACTTTTTTAGCTATAACTTTCCGAAAGAGCAGTCATGAAATGAATCCTTTGGGTGCAAACTACTTACAAGAAGCACACATAAAAAACAGTTTTCATCAATGAGCTAGTTAAATTTGATTGGTTTTTTTCTGCTTTTCATCTTGCAAGGAGCAATAACGATCTTTCTCAAAGCTGAGAACAGCAAAAAATATCTTTTTTTTAATGACAGTCTGCTGAGACACACAGTGTTAACTAATTGCACTTCTTCCTTTCTTAGAATACATGTCTTTTGGCTGGCAAAAGGTTAATACAGAGAATTAATTGCATGTTGTGCTCCCATGATGCTTCCTAAAAGTAATTTGTGTGCTGCAATTGGGCACTTCCTTAAGAAGGGTCTGAATTTGTTCTGTGCCTGAAAGCAGAGGATGGTATCACCTCAGTCAGTGCCATTTTGACTGAAATTCATTATGACATTAATAAATACACAGTTCTAATTTTGTTTTTGGTTAGATTTTTTTATTTAATTTTTTTTTTGCTCGTGAATTTGGTACAGTGACAACTGATGACACTATTTGATGCTCAGCATGTCAGTGAGGACGTGAGGTTGAAGGCATTGTTCTTGTGGTATAACTATTTAGTTAATTGTTCTAGTCTTAGGGAATCTTGTTGTACCTACATTTGGGTAATTGGATTTTGCAGTAGCTGTTGCCTTTTTGGCACCTGAAGATGCTGCCTAACAAGTTTGGAAGATGTTTACAGGTGTTTTAGTCTTTATTGCTGCTGCCAAGTTTGTCTGGCCACTGCTGTAACACAACTGGACCACAGAGGAGGAAACTGGGCAATCTCTCCCTGTAGGTGAGAGAATGGATATCAGGATTCATTAGTACATCAGATAATGGAACTGACTGTGAGAATGTAGTGCCAGTGCAGCAGGAGGTAATTTTATCTACCTATTACCCAGAAAGAATTCAAGCAAACCAATGGTAAAGGCACTTCAGAAATCAGGAGGTGTGTATGGACAGTAATGGAAATTCTCAGTGGCAGCAATGTCTAATGGGGTGTGGAGCGACTGCAGTGTACAAAGTATCTGTGAACCTGCCAGGCAGTGACTAAGAGCAAACCCAGAGGGTGTCAGACACTTTGCCATTTGTATTGTACCTCCTTCAGCATTTCCCTCTGTGCCCAGCAAACTGGAGAACATGTTTTATGGATAGAGCTGTGTAACACACACCATCCGTAACGTGGAAGGGCAGTGTGGAGGTGGTTCTGTAGGACAGATTGAATAATTCACTGGTCCTTCACACTCCTTTACCCAAAAACCTGGCTTTTGGGTTAGGTCAGTATTTTTCTTGGCAAGAGATATCACAGTAGCACAGGAAGTCTTCAGTGAGATTGTAGCTTTTACTGGTGCGTTCTAGAAAATGGCAAACACCACATCTGAATTTTTACTTGTGATACAGAAAAGATTCCTTGAAAATACATTATCTGGTAAGCTGCCATTTTTGTTTAGGATATCCGTGTGAAAAAGCCTTCTCTTACTCTATTTTCCAAAATTTATGAAGTGGTCAAACTTCCTGCTCAGAGATATAATGATTCTGGGATTGGAGTCTAATACAGATGTCAGCCTCGAAGGTGTGCAGCTTATCGACAGCTGCTGTTGTTGGTAACCTCTGTTTA
Source organism: Cephalopterus ornatus (assembly GCA_013396775.1). Taxonomy (NCBI): domain Eukaryota; kingdom Metazoa; phylum Chordata; class Aves; order Passeriformes; family Cotingidae; genus Cephalopterus; species Cephalopterus ornatus. The sequence continues at coordinate 67,271 of VZRE01004498.1, read as the reverse complement.
AGCTCATAACTTCATGTCCAAGCTCCACACCTTTTTTGTCCCAATATCTCAATGCCTTGTTCCAGAATCTGACAAAAATTTTTCTGACTTACTTAAATTGTAGTGTTCTAACTTCAGAGTTTTCAGTAGGTCACTGTAATTTTTTGTGGTTTTCCAGTATTACAAGTATAGAGATCTCTGGCATTTGTTTTACATATTCTCGCTTTCTAAGAATCTTTGGCATGTCTAAAAATTTGTATTTGGAAGACCACTGGATTACTTGTTTCTAATTTCAAAGCCTCAAAAGTAAGTGCCAACTTTTTGTACTTAGTCTTCATTATGAGCAGATAATATTTGTGAACATACTGAATTAATGGGAGAGCATCTTTTCATTAACACGTCCACAGTTAAGCTTTTAGTAGAAAACTGCAACTGCTGTGGAAAACTCAGTCTGTGTTGTTTGTCAGTACAGAGCTGAGAGTATGAATGGGTTTCAGTGTGATCTGTTAGCAGGACTCCTCAGCCATCCCTTCAGCTGAGTTTGCTGGCAGGCACTTTTCTGCTCGTGGCAGAGAAAGGAAATGTCATGAGACTGTGATTTCAGAGGTACTGCCTTCAGGATGAAAGTAGCCACCATCTACCCTCCCACCTCTGCTCTAGTCTTCAGCTTCAGAGCTTGACAGCGATGGCAAGTAGTGAGACACCGAATTGCTTAATGAGATGGCTCTTCTGACTGTGTCTTGTGTGATGTAGGTGTCCCTGCCGTCAAACATGATTAGGAGGTTATATGACAGAATTATAATGCACAAACCTCTTGTGATGTCGGTTTGAGATTTCAGATTTCAGATGTTTGTGAACAGCCTTCTATGGCAAATTACCTTTCTCCCCTTGGGATGGGGAAGCCTTTGAGAGCTGCTTGATTCAGAACTGACACAGTAAATCTTCTCATGCTCTTTGGGCTGGTAAAACCAAGTAAGGCAACTTCACTTACACTCATGTGTTTTGTTTGTGGTAGCTGTTAATTACACTTTCGGATTTGTATGGTGGAGAGAGGGAGAGAGCAACAGCTGATGTGGTGTTGTGTGAAATATGAAAGTAAGTACTGGTAGAAGTTAGCACTGGTTTTATTTCATAAGCTTGTAAGGAACATTTCCTGTACGAGTTGGTAACTGCATATCCACTGTTATGGTTTAATGTGAGTTTGTGCTATTCTTTCCAATTTTTTTATTTATTCCATCAAGCAGCATAATTTTTCAATGGCAGAAGGACTTCAGATTTATTCTACTGTTCTTCTTCTAACTGTATTGCTGATTTTTTTAAGTCTCACATGTTGTTTTCCCTACTCCTAGGAACTTTTCAAAACAGTGAGCAGGTGCTCAGAGAACAGTATTCTTCAAGTTGGAGTGTTTTTCAAAGTTATCTATCTAGTATAAACAAGAAAGCATTTTAAAAGATATATAAAACCAACTGAGACATACATCTAACCCATTTAAATGGTTTTCTGAACATTTTAGAGATAACTTGGTTATAAACACCTGAGCTGACATGACACACAGTTTCCTTTTATTCTTCCTGTTTATCTGAAATGATGTCCTGGTAAGTTATAGAAGCATCACTGTTGAATCTTTCTGTATTATTTTCTGTTGTGAGGCATCAAGAATTTAGGGGAGAGGCATTGTCTTATACATGTTGGAGTGAATTGTTTTAACAATGCACACAGCTTTGGTCCCTCTGAATGAAGTGTGCACACCTAGTTTCAGTCTGAGTACCCTCCCCGTTCTAAACACGGGGTTTTCTTGTTTGTTTGAAGAACACTTGACATTGCATTCAGGTCATGTTGATACCAACTGAAGTCTGATACCACCTTGCAACTCTAATTGTCATCCTCATTGAAACTGGAAATTTAGCAAAGCACCACTTTCCCACATGTGGGATGGATGTGAGTAAAGAGCATTTTTGGTCTTCTTGTGTCCTTGGCTCACACTGATGAAATGTGTTGGGGTAAGTGTGGTGAGAATACACTTTTGCAGCAGGATGATTCCTGTGTTGTTAACAGTTCATTCAGAGATGAGTCAATATAGAATCGCTCCAGGATAGTTGGGAGGTATTTGAGGATTGTTTTGGCTTTAAATAGAGACAACTATATTAAGCTGTGTAAGAATAGAACACATTAATGTGTAACATGTTGTATTCACGTTAGTCCAGAAGTCTCTCAAGGCTAGAATTAAAGCTTACTGCACAACGAAACTTAACTGAGGTCCTGGTAGAAGCTTGTGTCCCAGATCCTCTGAATTTTGAGGTTATTGTTTTGTTCCTTTCTCAGATCAGAATTATTTGAAGCCTCCCTGTTTTTCTCTAAGCCAAACCTTGCTCTTCTGATCCAAGTGAGAGTCAGTGGAGTGAGAATCATTCACAATTAACTCTGCTAGTTAAGAGTAGCTATAGCAATTGCATACTGCTTTATAGTGTAAAATACTCCATTGTTGTTTAGGTAAACTGTAAAAGCAATGCTGAACTTCTGGTATTGTTAGTTTTTGTGCAAACAGACTGGAAGCAGTGAGTAGCAGGGACTGCTTTTCCTCTGCCTCTGCCGCTCCTCAGTGCTCACGGCTTTGTATTATCATGTTTAATAGTGAACAGGAAATTTTCTACTTAAAAGCGTCTGCCTGTTTAAAAAAAAATTTAGAAAACATTCTTAATTTTTGCTGGAATTCTGCAGAAAGATGGTTGAAGTGCGGTGCCCCGTTCAGTTTTCCTTGTGGGCTCATTACTGGAGGCTAGATGGCAGTCAAGGAATGCTGCTTGTGGTGGAGCTTGGGCTGTGTGTTTGAAAGTGCTCTTGTTTGTGAATTAGTGGAGTCTCAACAGAGTGGTTAATATTTCTAGTTTTCTTCTTTCTCTTCCTACTTCATGCTCTTGAATTTCAGATTTCTTATACGGTCTGACACCTGATTTTCTAATTAAAAAAAATAAAATTGAAAGAGCGGCAAGCGTAGCCACTTAAGATACAGTGAGTAATAACTTCAGCTAATAATCAATTCCTATATATTTATAATATATAATTCCTATACATTTACAGTAAACCTAAGTAGAACATACAATGCCTCTGTAAAAATGTTTTCAAAAATAGTAAATATTTATTTAAAACTGTTGTATTTAACAGTTGAACATGAACTTTGTTCTGCAAATCCAAAACGTTTTATGTTACATTTGTTGTCACAACAACCGTCTGTTACAGAGCATGGACAAAACTACAAAATACTTGTTTGGATGTTTTGCTTCACTGTCTTTAATGTGACTGGTAATGTAAAGCATTTAAAATAACTTCCTATCCTATTTTTGGTATCCTGCAGAGTTCTATCCTTTGTCTTCCCAGGGTGGTTTTCTCTTTTTTTAAGGACTTTGTTTACAGTGGGTTTTTCTCTTCAGCCCTATAGTACAGTATGTGCTTTCCTCTGTTGATATCTTCTGTCTCTGTTTTCTGCCTTCACTTAACAGTTCAGTTCCTATATAACGTTGCCTTTTTGAACACTGGTATTGAATTCCTATTTATTTATTTATCTTTATCTCTATCGGGGGTGTTCTCAATTGCTGGAAATAGCATTGAAAAAGACCCTGGAGGTCTCCCTCTTTTCTTCTGTCAGCCTTGACTTGTGTTTGACTTTGGCAGTTATCCTTTAGCTGCCCTTCAGATGACTTATCTACCCGGTCTGTTTAGGGTTTGTTTTTCAAAGCTACTTCCGTTTTTCATTCTTCAAGAATCCGAAATGATTTGTTGGTTTCTGTGCTACTCTCAAATGCTTCACTTCTCTTGAGTTTTTTTGGCCAGATTCTTCTGTTGTTCTCTCCTTTTACTCATGCTTATCCTCTGCTGGGGACATTTGCATTGTCATTGGAAGCAACACCTAAGTCAGTAAATCAGTAACAAACCCAATTAGTTATTTTCCTTTAACTGCTTTTTTCCTAAGGGTAGAACAAATGAATGAGGTCTGAGATCACGAATTGTGGAAACAGGTAAAAATACTGTTCCCAATATTCACCACCAGTTCATGACTACCTCACAGCAATTACTTTTCAAGCAAAATATCGTAACTTGGCATTGGTAGTTTGAGCTCAGGCTCTTCTCAATTGTGTGAACACTCTGAAATTATTTGTTTGAGGGCTCTTTATCTGGAATTCCTTTGTATTTTTGCACTAACCCAAATTCCTGACTTTTTTTTCCCTTAATTCTGATGTAATATACAGTGTAATAATGTTGTAAACTTTCACTGGTGCATGTTTTTTATGTTTAGTAGGGAGAAAATGTAAATATATATCTCTCTTCTAACTTGGGCACTTTATGCTTTATTTTTGGCTGCATTATGACCTTACAATATTTAGCTTGAGAAACAGGAAAGCTGAGAATCAGGCCTCTTGCCTAGGCTGTTAAGCTAAATGGAACTCAAATTGGTGGACTGAAAAATACTCCTCTTCAGTGGAAGAAAAAGCTTACGATGCATGTTGCATGAGGAATTTTTAGAGACTGAACTTTATGAGAAGAATATTTTGCTCCTCCTATTATTATGCTTGACATTGTTTTACATGGAATTTAAAGTTGTTCAGCTTCAGCAAAAGTACCTGCTCTACAGTACCCCAATCTTCAAAACATTTGTCTTAACTTATTATTGATACATCTCTTGAGGAAGAGGTGCTGAACTCCACACATCCAGAAAATTGGGCTCAAACCCTGAGCAGCTGATGGGTCCTTGATGAACCTGTGGTAAGACATAGCACCTGAGGACATTCACTACAGAAAGAATTTGCAGAACATGAAAGTAAACTTGCTGGATGCTGTGTAATTACACACATGGGGTGTGCCTTGTTCTCACCTCTTTTAGTCTTTTTCCATCTCTTTATGCAGTATGAGAGTTTCCTGCTGTTGGGGTTCTCGGGTTACTCAGTTCTTATACCAGTGTTCACAGTTCTGTGTTTCACCTAAAGCTTTCCCTGTTCTGTTACAAAGCACTACTGCCTGTGGGCAGTGGAAAAGCTTTGTGGAGAGAGAGGTTGAGGGACTGCATTGTAGTTTGATTTGGGATTTTGCAGTCCCAAACTTAGTCACTGACTAGGTTGTACCATCTTGAAAATCTAATGCTGAATCAACCTTGTGCAAAACACACCCTTTTTAATATGCATCATTCTTTTCAACTATAGAAATAAAATGGGATTCTTCTTTTTCTGTATCTTGTAATAATTGCTGAAACATGTGTTTATTCTGTAGGGTTGGAGTTGATGCACTTTTAAAGAATTTTTTTATTTCCTGTTCTGTTTGAGCTCATTGCCCGGAATCACTTGATGATGCTAATTGCTGTTAAGCACATATTATTAACTGTGCTACTGCCAAGTAGCTAACTGCAGTTTCTTATGCAGTAGAAAGAATAACAGTGGAAGTCTCTAAATATAGGGGGGTTTATGTACTAATGTGCTGATGAAACCTGCTCTTTATCTTGCGGCTATTTGAAGATGACATCTACTTGGATATTATGTTTCCCAAGTCACCAGCACAGGGGAATGCTCAAAGTGCTTTCACACATGGTCCAGTGATTACAAAGACTTGGTATTCGCAGTTGTGTTTTCCAGCATGGAGTTTCCTTTCCCGGAGTTTCCTCGGTGTGGTGAGGAATGTATAATTACAGAAGCATAATGAAATGTGCTGTCGACAGAAAAGTATGCTTGGAATCTCAAGTGCTGTCCTTCTCTGACACCATCGGAGTTCCAAAGTTCTGATACAAAGATAGTAAAGTGGCTTATCCAGGTTTACTGGTTAACACTCTGACATACTGTGTTTTTATATTGTGCATTTTTAAATGTGATGGCAAAGGGTTTCTATTTTCTTATGTGTTTGTGGCCACGGTTTCCACTTTATTTGTCATGCTCATTAGGGTTCCCGCAGTAGAAGTAAATAGTGCTTGTTCATACTAATTTTGAAGATCAAAGCATGGCATAGAAACAATTTATCAACTAACAAACCAAAGCTGCCTCTCAAACACACAGAATTGTTTAAAAAATATGGGTTAGTTAAAAATCTGATAGCTTCTGGAAAAACATAAATAAATGGAAACAAAAAGAAGTAAATTTCTACAGGCAGTTTTTCTCTCAAATATTAAATCCATGTTTCTTTTACATGGATTCCATATCTTTATGAAGCTTGTCCATAGTTGGATTTATTATGATTCACAATTCCTTGATATGTAGGTTTTCCTGTTTTTTCAGTGGATACACAAAATACTATGTGTAAACAAATCAATTCCTGTAGGACTTGGAAATAAAACAAAAACAGATGGTTCTGTCTCAAGTGTTCCATCTTTCCTTTATATTGCTTATGTTTTGCAAAGTGCATATTAACTGTTTTAATCTCACGCTCTCCCTCCTAAGGCAATAAATTATTTGCCCTGCAGAAATGCAAAATGTTTAATGTTCTATGTCACAAAACCCCCCAAAGTCTTAAAATATACTTAGCTTGTCACCATTTCTATTAAAATACAGTAGTCCTTTGTGAGGACTGTAGGAAGGCTGCTGAAAAACAGCTGGAACAACAGTTCAGACAAATGCCTGTTAATGTTCTTCCTTTACATCTTTCATACATCTGTGACAAAGCAAATCTAATAAATGATAGCCAGCAAAGGGATAACTTTCCAAGGGAAAGTAGTGTGCTCATAGTCTGTATTCTGTTAAGTGTTTAATGATCATGTTTGGATAAGTAATTATAAAACACTTGATTGACTTAATATTTGGTAAATTTTGCAATATTGGTCCCATGAATCACCTTTAGGGGTAGCAGATAAACCGAAGAAAAATCTGCATTTCTGCTATTAGAAAAAAGCCAAATGTAAAGTGCCCAAGTCTGATCTTGGGCCTTAAAGCCATGGTCTTACTTGAGAGATCAAGAGTTAGAGCTCTATATCCATTAACAGTTTCCTCAGACCTACTTTATGTTGTAATTGCTTAGTAAGTTTAGTTTTCTTTGAATAATGAAGTAAAACAGTGTCTGGGTTCTCTGGTCAAGTGGTCAAGCACCACTTCATTTTCAGCTGTGTGGTGCTGGCAGTGTCTGACTGTGCCATGAGCTGGGGTTCTACAGCCTTGATCTTGAGTTTTTCCTGCTCTTGATGTTCTTAAAGGAAGAGGGCTTAGTCTGTCTTTTTAACATGGACTGGACTTGCCCACACTACAGTCCCTGTTTTTTAATATACCTGACTGACTATATTGAATATATATAATTCCATTGAGTACCAAGTCTTTATTTATTGCATTTTATTTTATTTGTTTATATATTTATTTATATTTTATTGCAAAATATTGCATTTTTTTGTGTTATGTTAGCACACCCATGCAACATGACTATTAGTCCTTATTGGAACAGCTTTATATGAACCAGAGCATTAAAGACAAAAGGAAGCAGAGTTTAATGCTGATGATAGTGTATTTGAAGTTTTATTGGCCCAAAAAGTCAGGATAACGTAGGTTCCCCCCACTTCCTTTCAATGGTGTCATGATAGTGTGAGAGCTGAAATAAGGGGATTCAACATCATCTTTTCACAAAGCTGTTTTTGAGTTCTGAGCAAAGTAATTTATTTTTAACATGCTTCCAACTGGAGAGAAGGTAGTATATTAATGAGTAGTAAAATATCTGGAGTATTCCATTGGTGTCAGGAAGAAAAAAGTTTTAATCTGTCCTTGTTTTATCTAGCACTGTTATTGTGTCATATCACTGGAGGTGTGATGACTGTTTGTATACATGCTCTCAAGTAAGATGTCTCTAAAGAGGAGGTTGCTGGTAACATCGTGTGTACAATAAAAATGTAACAAAACACTGAAATAATCTTTTTATGACAGCAGCATAAATGAAATGTCACAGCACAGTTGTATCTCACTTTTTCTTTCCTGCAGGATATCTTGAATAATCTTGATTCATGTGATCTTGAAGATGACGATCTTATGCTTGATGTGGACCTGCCTGAGGACTCACCTCGTGACAAAGGTTAGTCAATCAGCCAGGCAATCCTACTGTGAAACTGCTTGGTGGGCTTAAGAGGTTTTTGAGTTGCTTTGCTCTGACTCTTGATTTAATAGGTCAATGCACTCTTCACATTGTGCTGTTTGTTTTTTAAAGTAACAGCTGTTTCCTATCTGAAATATAGGAAGGGTGATATTTCCATTTACCCAAATGCAGCTCATATTTGAAGAACTCTAAACTTAGAAATTTACTGCATTTTTAATAAAGGTGCAACCTTATTTCATACTGTTTTTTTCTTAAAATTATTTCAGTAGAATCAATTTCAGAGTTTTAAGTTGGTCTTTTTGAGTCTCCTGCTTCAGATATATTTGAAAACGTTGTGACTTTTTTTGTTTGTTTGGTTGGTTTTTAGGGTTTTTTGTTTGTTTCGTTGTTGGGGGTTTCTTTGTTTTGGTGAATGACAGTGTCATTCTTTGAGATAAGTCTTTGTTTTCTTCTGCAAAATGACAATATCTCCTATATATTGTATACAAATTCAGGGGAACAGAAGCTTTAATATTTAAGGTGTGATTTTTCAAGTTGCCTTTTATGCACTCTTACTTTGAGTGAGGGTACTGGCACTCTTTTCACAGAGAGCATAGTGCTACCTAGAGATGCTATTGAAGTAATAAAAATCCAGAACAGAATGAAATTGGCAGAGGAAATTATGGCTTCACTTTTTCAAATCCTAGACTGGAAAGCTTTGGGGCAATTGCTTTTAATTATTCCTGGCCTACTCATAGGAATTGTTGTTGTCATGTGAATATGGGTATTAGCTTTACCTCCAAGTTCAGTGGAGGTCAATATATCTTCAAATGAACAGAAACACTGAATGTGGAGCACTGTTATGCCCTACCCTGTTCAAGCAGACACTGAGAGAAATAAGACTTTCCTTATTGTGTGTAATGTTCAGCTGCCTGCTGAAACTGGAGGAAATTTGGGTGGTTTTGAGAGCACCTCTGAGTTCTTTGAGTGAAGACTCCTGCATGTATGTTAGATATGAAGCCAAAATAACAGTAAATACTTAAATAGCTTTCCATCCACCACAGTGATGGCACATTATGTTTTAACTGTGTCCACATATGAAATGCAGTATTTAATCTTGCAAATCTCAGAATGAGTCTTCCAAAGGACGTGTGAAAGGAAGGCAGTTATTGACAACATTGCCATTCTGCAACTTTTCAGCCCTGACATGTGTGAAATTTTTATTCTTTACATAATTAATTTTCCAGAAGGGGTAACAATCCCAGCCTAGGGCATATTTTTTCAATAAAGGGTAATCTAAGAAACGATTTTAAAGGGTAGATCAATTTCTCATAAGTTTCCTTGTTTATAAAACATGTACTGCACTTGCATCAGTAATTCCATTACAGATTATTTAAAAACTGCTAGAAAGGCACGTGTTTTAAAGGTGAATGTTTGCCACAAAAACATTAAAAGGTAATTACAGTTAATTTTGACATTTTTTTAGAGGTTGGGTTTCCTTATAAAATTAATGTGGCATAAACTGGGTATCTCTGCTTCTTATCTTGAAGTCACTGTATTTTTAGCAAAGAGGGTCTGTAAAGAAGAATTCAAAAGCCACCTCCAGGCTTTCCCTTATGTGAACCTGACCACCTGAAAAAGCAAAACTCGTGCTTGGTTAATATTCACATGTCTTTACTCAGTGTCTCAATTTAATTTTCCAGAGTTTACTTATAAACTTAATGAGGGCTTATTTTGCTGTTAATTTTCATGTGTTGTGAGCTGTTAGAAGGATGTTGCTAAAGGAAAATAAACCTCTGTTACTTAAGGTGAATAAGTTTATTTTCTTATATAATTTTTTGGTTATTGAGCTATGTAATAAAAATTGAATTGTAGCTATAAGTGTTTGTTATAATGATGTGTAACAGGGCACTTTTTGCCAACACTTTTTCCATAATTCTGTGCGACCTCACTGACGTCAGCCTGTTAAGACTTTCCAGGTCCTCAGAAACTCTCCTAGTTTCACTTTGGAGTCTGGGATGCCGCTTGGCCACTATTTATAGAAACAGTTCTAGCTCAACAAGTATGCAGGGAGTGAGGACGGCAGTTTTAAATCACAGGGTAAGGCTGGGCTCCCTTCCCAACCACACGCAGGCTGGGAACTGAGCAGGAAGGAAGGCCTGTTTATGAGCGTCTTGTGCGCAACTTGTCCGAGTAGGCAGCCGAGTAAACAATGTTCTCTTGTGCGGAGTTTCTCCCAGCAAAGGACTGCCAATGTGAGGAAAAACTCCTTGGGTAAGTGAAGGAGAAAGCGTGGTGGCAAAATAGCTGTTCCTGACTCTTTTTGCTGTGTCTGACTGCCCGGTAGCAGTTGTTTTGGCTTTCTGTCTGGCTGTTTGAAGGTTGTTGCCAAATTCAGCAATTGTTCCCTTAAGAAGTTTGTAGAATCTGTGTTGCTTTGCAAAAGTTAGTGTTTTGAAGAGATTATTTGGTTTCCTTGTTTTAAATCATGCTGGTTGTCCAGGTAAGTAAAGATTAAGTATCTCAAACTGAAAAACAAACAAGATGAATAGGGTGAGCTATATCTGTATTCTAAGTAATGAAACTGGTCTGTTTTGGAGTGCAGTAGTCTTCTCTTTTTACAGTGCTGTCTTGCTGTGTTTGTGGGTTGTTAGAACTATTTAAGGGCTTGAAGATACGGTCCTTAAGAAAGACAGGAAACAGTTACTTCTGGATTTCTTGTCTTCCCTATAGCTCTACCTCCTCCTAATGATTTTCCACTTGAACTGGAAATACTGTTAAGACTGGATTCTGTAGTTTCTGCTACAGGTTACTCTTATTCTTGTAACAAGTTTCTATGTTAGTAAAAATGTGACATCATTATGTAAGTCTGCTTGACACTTCTAAAATACACGGTTTTGTATCAGTTTAACAAGCAAACAAACCAACCAGATTTTACACTGCTTTTGTTACCAGGACATAGTAAATATTTTATTTGCAAAGTCCTGGGAACAAATTTTATAATTTTTTTTAACTCTGTGCTCCCTGTAGAGGAATGTGAAAATATGAGCCGTTATGATAGACAAGACAGAAATGCTAGACAACATCAGGAAGGATTCTGGAAAAGAGCACCACAACAGCGATGGAATGCACAGGATCACTATCATCTTGGCCATACTGATCATTATATCCATGGTAAAAATGATTTGAACAGGTAAAGGACTTGTCTTTTTTCTCCCAAACAATATAACACTAATGAGACATTCCTTCTGGCATTAAAGGGTCTCAAGTGATACTGAGTACCAAGTCATTTTCAGAATAGTTGTATGTCCGAGTGGGAGCATCACTGAGGGTTGTAACAATTTCTTTACGAAACTTACGCTTCTGTTCTTATTCCAAATACTTGTTACTTGTGTTGATATGATACTATAAATGCTTGATTAAAATACCTTGTGTGTTCCACAGAAAACTATTACAATGTCTTACTACTTGCATGTTGTAAGTTTGGACAGTTTGTTACTTTCTAATTTGTTGATAAATTAAATGTAATCCTATAGTTCTTATAGGATTGAATGACAGTTTGTAGAAATCCTGATGACCGAACTGGTTTGAGGGTACTGTAGTTGTTAGTCTGCGAGAGGTCTCCACAAGTGGAAAGGAAAGCTCTGCCTTTAAGTGAAATGGCATTGACATTTTCTGATATATTTATTTTCTGCCACAGTATGTAAGTATAGCCCATGTTACATAACGCCTTCCTTTTTTTACTAAATACTTTCTAACTCTGCTTTGTCACTGCTGTGTTTTTATGTTTTGAATTCTTTTTCAGGGGCTCAAACTACCGGGAATCTCCTGTTGGTCACTTGGAAAGCTACGGAGCACCCAATTTGTACCAGGCTCCCCGACAGCTGGTGGGTTTACCGGAGAATACTGTGATGTTGGATGAAATGACCCTGCGGCACATGGTCCAGGACTGCACAGCTGTCAAAACTCAGCTGTTGAAGCTGAAGAGGTTACTGCACCAGGTGAGCTGCTTAAATGGAAGAAAAGCAGTAAAGTATATTGGAGAGCGAGCCTAGGTGGGCTTGTGTTTTGGTGTGTTCTTTTGTTTTGGCTTTATTAGGCTATTGACATTTCATTTGTACATTGAATTACAGTGTTCAAGGAAGTGTGCCTTTTTATTGCTATTTCAGGTAGTACTCCTTCTCCTTTTTGAGCGCTATACTGACTGCAAAAAGTATTAAATACTGTTATTTTACTTCTCTGAGGAAATGTCAAATTAAAAAAAAGAATATCAGTGGATGTGAAGACCAGCTTTTATTCACTAAGATCTGAAAAAGCTGAGAATTAAGAAAAAATTAAAAAATATAACAATTGATCTTATTGATCAAACTCACATTTTGCAAGTCAATGCTAAGAGCATTTTCTTAAGGCTTTGTTTTCCTCATTCTGTTCATCCTGTCTGTGTGTTTTGACAGGAAGCTTAGCAAATCCTACTGGGTCATCTGTATTGGAAGTGTTCAAATTTAACCTTCCTATTTTATGAATTGTCATAAGCTTTTTAGGAGCTTTTTCATTTCACCTCAAAACGTAGCAAGTTGTGGGAGTAAACTGCTAAATGACTCAGCAGGAGTATGACATTTCAGCAACAAAAATTCCTTTGTTACCATAAATATAATGAACAGTCCATCAGACCTTCTTTGGAGGCATATATGGATTAGCACTGGGAAGTATTTGTATGATGTTCTCTTTTAATAGGAGATTTATTGCTCTTCTTTTCTAATAGGATAATGTAATGAAAAGGAGTTGGTACCTTAAAAGTAAGACACTAAAACAAAACATAGCAAAACAAAAAGCAAGTCAACCTTGAGGCTAATTCAAAGGTGTGACTGTGCCTTTTAGAAATGTGAGCATTTGCATCCTGTGGTAACTGAGATGTATTTCTATGTATTTCTGGTTCTGTCAGTGGAAAAGCAATTGTAACAAAAATAATGTATTGTCAGAGTGGGAAGGTGTGTTCTCAGAACCCAATATCTGAGTGGTGGACTGCATAAACTGTGTCCCCAACAGCCCCAAGCATGCAGTTAATACAGAGATAGCAGGGAACTCTGTATCCAGAGCTTTTAATACCTTCAAAACAAAGACAATTAGGCAACTTGATAGATGATCAGTGCGTGTGTGGTTCATTGTGTAAAGGCATGCACATTATAGCCAAATAGTATGTGGCCCTGCTGAATATCATATCTAAAATCTTGATTTATAATAGCCAGACATTCCTAAAAGGTCGTAGAACAAAACCTTGCCTTCAAAAGCTCAGATAAAGTTTTTTGAAAGAACTTAAATGCACAAAGTGAAAGTTACTCCTAATAAGTACATTTTTCACAATTTGCTCCTTCTCATGCCAAAAGCTTGATCTTCTCCCCCTCTCTCCCTGTAGCAGTGAGTTTAGTAGTAACAGGTATCACTCTTCCCTTCAAACTTTGTCATGCATACTTCTATTTTCCTGACCTAACCTAACCCTGTTTTGACTCACTCTATCGAAAACTCATCACTGGACTTCTGAATGTTTATTCTACTCCCCTGTGTATTATCCAGTCTTTTAATCAAACAATGTGAATAGTGATGTAAAAGTAAATTAGCCTGCTGCAGAGTAGAAAACTTTAGACCTTTACTACCTTCATTTACTAAACAATTAGAGCAAAACTGGTATGAAATATCTTTTTATTACATAAAGTGCTACATTCTTACTGTAAACATCGAGCTCCATGCTAACAGGAATGAGTAAAAATATTGCAACTTTTTTTAACTTCTTGTAAAGAACAGAAATACAGTTTTGAAAACAATGAGTTGAACTTTAGCATTCTTATCTCTGAACAAGGACTTGATCTCAGCCTGGGTCATATGACAGATCTCTTCTTGCAAAATATAAAAAAGCAAGGTACAAAGTTGGCTGCTTTCAAACTTCAGCTATAATAAGGAAGCAGAACTTCTTCTGTTAGCTCCACCAGCATTGTACACCTAAGTGTATGTCTTGCCTTTCTCCAGTTATGACATTCAGCAATAATATTTAATTTGAATAAGTAGAAATAGAGCTGTAGTCAGGACTTAGGCATGAGGTCTCACAGGAACAGTTATAGTGAAATAGGAAGAGTTAGTAATTAAGTTCAGTTTTATACAATTATCTAATCATCTGTAGTGTGACTTAGTGTAGAGCACAGCATGTAATGAATGTGTACCTAGCAGAGTCCTAGGGAGACTTAATGTGCTGTACTGGATTCATTGCTGTGACTGTAGCTCACATAACTGTATAAAAATTACCTTGAGTATTACCAGCAGCACGGGCTTGGTGTTGCATTCCAGTTCTGCTTGGAAAAATAAATAGCTATTTGAGTAACACAGTCTTTTCTGAACTCCATGTGGCCAGGATAACAATGCCAGCAGTACACATGCTGTCTGCTTACTTCTCATATACTGCTAAATCCTTGTGTCTTCAAAGAGTGAAATCAGGAATAGGACTCTCTGTCACGCAGTTTCTAAAAATTTTCACAGTAGTGAGCAAAACCTTCTCTGACTTTGCAGTAATGTTATACTAACTTATATGGAGTAAAAAATGTAGATTCTTCTTGCACTAAGTGCAGTTGTAATTATTTACAGGGAGATGTACTACAGGTGAATGTTCTCTCTTTAATCCTTAACTGGAGCACTACCTTTGTATTGTAAGAAAGAAAATGCTTTGGAAGTCTAATTCTGGTAATAATTGACATGTAAATGTTAATACCTCTTAAACACGGACTAAGGTACTTCATCTGCATGCTTAATAGTAAATAAGTTTTCTTCTGATCTTAAAAGTTTTTTCTTCCTCCTCCTCAATTAATTTCATAAACTTGCTGCTCTGGGTTGAGGCTAATGTGCTAATGTGTAAATACAATTATAAATCAGGATGTTCTTTTTCTAATGCCCTGAAGCCTTTGATCTAGGTGAGGATGGACTATCCTCTGTAATAACTTCCTTCAAGACTGGCAGCAATGCCTTGCAACCACCCTGTGTTATCTCAGATCAGCCCTGACTGCTGTTTTAGGGGGGAATGAAACATGAAGCATTTCACAGAACTGTGAGATCTGTGAAGCTCTTTTTAATGTGAGAAGCAAGTTTTATAAAAGATGTTTCTTTTCAACTTACCTTTCATGAATGGAAATGAAATTCTATTTTTCAAGCACAGATCTTCATTGTAACTTATCAGATATGAGCAGCACCTTTGTACGAAGAGGTGTGAATGAAAAGGTGAACCGTGGAGTGCAAAATTGTTAAATGCATCAGTGCATTTAGATTAGTGATTTGCTTGTGTACCTTTGAAATACATATTCATTGTGTTCTTTTCTTTTGGAATCTGGTGAGATCTGTAAGAGAGATTTATCTTTGTTTATAAGAAGCCTGATGATAAGGAAGAAACAGACTTAGGAAATACAAAGACTTCTTTGTGTCATGTATTAGGTTGTATAAATTACCCCTACAATTACTACTATTTTTTCTTAGCCGCAGAATAGTTGACCTCAGTGATTTAACTGTACTTGAAAGAAGCAGACAAAAAAAAAAATCAACAAACAATAGCAAAATCAAACCAAAAACCTGTAGGTTTCAGCAGTTGGTTAACTGTTGGACTGTCACAATAACAGCATTCGACAGTGGGCAACAGGAACTACATGACAGTGGTTTGTAGGGATACCTGAATGGAACTACACTTGAAGTGCCAAGTAGTCAGCAGGTGAATAGCACCCTCTGCCTGATGGACACTTAACACATCGTCACTGTTCAAATGAGGAATTCATGCTGAAGGAAACTTTGAATTGAGAATCGAAAGCTAGACCTTGATAAAAATTTAATAAACCTCAGTAAACTTCAGAAGCATTTGTTCAGCATTTTTCAACTGCTTGTTAAACTACAGATGCTATAATGTTAAAAGAATTCTCAAGATGAAATTATTAGTATAGTCTTAGTAGTGTATTTTAAAATCCTGTGTATTAAAAAGCAACATATGCTGTTAGGGAACCACAAGATAAATGCTGAAAGTGCAAATGGGTTCAGAAGAACTTGAAATATGTTAGTGTAATGAGAGCAACTTTTGTCTTTCAGCTTTAAGCTTTATATCTTCCTCTCAGGCAATATGGGAGGTTTCTTCTGAGAGAGGATACCATTTGTCTTGTTTCTTTTATTCTTTTAGAGAAGTTCTGTAGTATTTCTTCATTTTACATGTGCTTTTAACTAAAGCCTGAAAGTAACCCAAAGAAAGCAAGGAGAAAAGGGAAGCTGGAAAGGACAGGCAGTGAGAACAGCTGTGTGCTGTATAGAGGTGCATGTTTATGATGTTCAGATATTTTCCCAGGACTGTTATGGTATATTGAGTCACAGAGCTTGATTGTTCATGTTAATTTTTAATTTTTGAAATAATCAACATAAAATGAGAACATGTAACTATTGAGAGGATAGAAGAAAATACAAGCAAATGTGGCATTTTTGAGCTGCTGAACTGCTTATCAGCAGAAAAACTGCAGTGCTCAAAGCCCCACAGTCCATAGTGGGTAAACTGCTGGTGGGAATAATCAGCACAGTAGGTTGGAAAGGTAGTGAGGATTTTTTTTAGTCTGTTCTTTACTAAATACTTGTATCTGATAGTCTTCTTCATAAATAACAATTTGTCATTAAATAAAAATCAGCGTTTAATATTCAGTTTACAAAAAGCAGTAAATGAGTTCTTGGGGAATTTGTAAAGTGAAGCAAGGACAGGGGTTTGTGTGTCATTCATACTAAAGATTTCACACTCATAAAAGGTAGTGAGGATAGCATGGTAGGTACAGCCACTCACAGGTACAGGCTCAACTTTGGATGAGTTGCAGTGTACCTCTGACAGCCATGGTGAAAGGTTATTCCCAGGAGTATTAGCTCATGTTCTTGAGATGCATTAAAAGTGACAGTTGAAGACTTGAGACTGTAATCAAGAGCTTCAATCTTCAATTAGACTGTAACATTTGGGAGCAGGTTTGTAAAAAAGTTTGACATGTAGGAAATTATTTGTCCAGAGAAATAAAGTGCCTGACAGTGGGGAAGAAATAATTGTTAGATAATTTGCCTACATGTACACTTAGATTGTATCTGTAACTCTCACTGAGTTTGTCTTAAAACAGTAAGATCAATTGCTTTGTAGAAAACTGAGATGGTATTAATTTTCTCAGCAGATAACTTTTGCAAAGGAGTATTGAAGCTGAAGTAATACTCAGCATGAAACCAGGTTACTCTGATAGCCATGATTGAAAAACTTCAGACATTCCTCTGGATTTCTTATGTAGGCACTATGCTGATACATACTAAAATGATGGGGGGGGAATTATGTCACTTCATAGTTGTCTTCAAAGTTAGCATAAAGGTTTTCTCAGAGCAAGCTTTTAGTCTTGGAGTATTACAAAAGTGAAGAGAATGTGTGTGTGTGGATTTTTTGCACCACAACCACCTGCTCCCTTTATGCAGGTGTTAATAAATTTAGGATGGTTTTCTCAGTCTTGCTTCAGTATTTTGTAATGGTGTCTGACTTCAGCTTTGCTGTAATTTTATAAGCCTCTTGAAAACATGTCTTGAGGTGTGTGGTTAACTCAGTTTACATCAGGACCCCCCAAAACTGGCCAAAAGCTGAAGGTAGTGGTTCAAATAGGTTTCTGTAATGAGCAACAGGAAAAGGACTGTGGAATGATCAGTCACTGCCTGATTACTTGATTGTTTCTTAAATGAGCATGTCATATTCTTGGATTAAACATTGTATGTGAATATATATATATGTATATATATGCATTTACATCAAGTTAAAATAATCTGTAACTGAAGACTCTCCCTACATAGCTCACAAAGTGTGAAAGTCTGCAACGTTAATCCTCCATCAGTTTACACATTTCAGGCTGTGTACCTCAAGGCATATTTCATAGATTAATCCTAGCATGTGTTCAAATGGGAGGCTTGAGTTTCCACTGATAGTGTTAGAACTGTTTTTTTTTTCACTTGCCCTGTGTTCTTTACATGTGTATTGGGATAATTAAGGCAGCAGTAAGGAAATTGATGCAAATGAACTTAATTCCTGCTTTGCCAGTGAATGAGTCAGGTATAGCATAGGGCTGATTTAAATCTCCAGAGACTATGTGACATACTAACCTTCTTTGTAATTAGGCCTTAATCTGCTGTTGTGGAATGTTTTATTGCTCCACTTACATGCTTTTTAATGGCAGTAAAAAGTATACCAGGAGTACAGAGCTTTTAAAAGCCGTGCAAGGTACTTTTGCTTGAAATAGTTGGTCTTGCTTTGTTGTTTTTTTCCATTCACATGATTACTCCTTCACAGTTGCAGTAATTGTGACCATCTGTGGCTTAACTTCTGAGTGTGTGACAGAGCTGCAGCTATTCCTGCAGATTCGTGAGGAGAGGAAGACTGTTCATGGCCCTTTTTTGGGCACTGTACACATGCACAAGGAAGGCTTTCCTATCAGGGAAAAAAGGGGAAATTAGGGGTAAGAGAGGTCAGGAACTATAACAGGTTTTGCAGAGGGCTGATGTATCTCCATCCTTGAAAGCAAGTTTGCAATGGAGCTGTTTCAGCAAGTAATTCAAGCTTGTATTATTCTTTTGTTCTCTGGTAGAATGATGAAAATGTGTCGCTCCAGGACATCAGCCTCTCAGTTCCATCGAGTCCGGAACCACAAGAACCTGAGTCAACTTTTAAGGTAATTGACACTGACTGACTCCACAGAATTAGAAATACAAACCTGTTTGTATTTAAAAAACACACCAAAAGTGTGTGTCACTCTGAAGTACTGCTTGTTGCTTCTTTCTTCTGTTTAAATGCAAACCTAATGAATGTTTATATGCTTCCTTTTTTCGGTGTTGTTAAAATAGAAGGGTTTATTTGACCTTTTAAAATACATACTTACAAATGGTAGCACGGCTTAAATAATTAAAATAACTTGTAGCAGTCATGTGGGAATTAAGAGCTGTAGAGTAACTTTTTCCAAAAAAATTCTGCCTGCTTGCTAAGTATTAGAATTTGAAAAGACAATTTTGGCTTTAAAGTCTAATCATACCATACTTATTCAATTACTTGCTCTGTTTCACTTCTTGTACTGTTGGCTTTAGTTTAGAATATCTTTCATGTAAGTTAAATTTTCCCCAAGATGATGCAGGTATGGCAGATGTAGCTAAAAAGAATGTGAACCCCACAAAGGGAGTTGTGAGGTTATTGTTTTAGAATGGATATTAAAGGTGGAAGAAGTCACAATGGATATTCCAAAGAGGGTCATCTTTTATGGTCACAGATTTGTAATGTTGTGCTTTCTATAGTGGTAAGGTTTTGTAGCATGGCCTGGCTCTTACTGTAAAATTAGTATAGAAAGATCACTAATTCTGTACTTATGGGAGGGGAACAGTTTTTACTGAAGTTATAAATACTTCTTGAAGAGGAAAATCACTTAAAATCTAGTTCCTGTTTGGGGGTCATCTGTCCAAATCCTAGTTTCAGGGCTTCAGAGATTTGTCAAAGCTGTAGATCCATACGCATTATCCTTTAGCAACCCTGGTTTCTACATTGATAACATTGAGTTGTATGATCCGTAGTTGTTGTGCTTGTCCTTCTACAGTCACCTCCCTCAAAATCTTAGAATCTTAGTCTTGAAGGGAAAAACACTGCTTTTTAACTTAACAAAAACCTGTGAGGTTTAACTGACATTTTGAATTGTCACTTCTTTAATTGATACTAATATATAGTTTGAAAAATTGCACAGCAAATCAGGTGTCATCCTGAAGCAATAACTATTAACATCTTTATTGAAACTGAAATAGTAGATGCATGCTGCTAAATGGAAGTATTCCCTGTAATTTATGGCCTAGCTGTAATGGGCCAGTTATAAAATATATGAAAACTCTCATGTGATGAAAAGTGAGTTTTTAAAAAATTCATGCTTGCATATTTACCTTTTTTTTTCTTTTTTTTTTTTAGTCTCTGAACTTTGTATAATTATAATGTCTTTATTACAGTGGTCTCTTAAAGAGACTTCCAGTCAAGCCTCTTCACTCTGTAGTCCACAGCTCTATGCCTACAGCCCATCTCTCCATGGGAACGGGAGGAGGAAAGCATGTGCTGTTACTGCCAGTCCTCCATGCACATCTGATGTAGGGGTGTGGATTTAGAATGTGTAGTCCTTATAGAAAACCTGATAGTGCCCACTGTTCTATTGCAGATGGATGATCTGCTGAATGAGATCAGGCAGCTCAAAGATGAACTGAAGAAAAAGGATGAAACAATCAGCCAATTAGAGCATCAGCTTGTAAGTATAATGCTAAAATTTCAGCGAAATCCCAAGAGTGCACTGCAGAGTGGAACTTTATTAGGCAATTCTGGTGAAGGCTTTAAGGCAGCTAGACAGATGATTTTTTCCTGTGCTTCCATTATAACAAAGGAAGGTTCAGGTTCTGTTTGGACCCACCTGACTCTTGGGTCTGTAGAGGTTCATTTCCAGCAGACTGATTCTACATGTCCCTTTGCGTTTGCAGTTGTGCTCCTGAAATCTTTAATTCTGTAGACTAGTCATGATTTGTATGTGTGGCACTAAGCAAGGATGTTTATACCGTTGTTGAAAGTATTTCACTTCCAAAACTGTTTTGAACATAAAGTTCTAGAAGCTACTCAAAACTAACAATGGGCAAAGATAAGGCTATGTTTAAAGTGTTTTAAAAATTAACAAGTATTTGGCTTATCATTCTTGAAGCCTTTGTTGGTGGTTTTTTTATCCCTGTCTGTTTAATAAAAAATTACACCATAGAATTTAAAGCTGAGCAAGTTAGTATACAAAGTTGATTTTTTTTTTTTTTTTGAAAAAGCAATAAAAAGCACGTTGAATAGTCAGATTAAATTGGCCAATTAAGGACAAGTTATGGGGACACTTTGATAATAAATTAGGTTCAGGAAGACACAAGGCCTCAAGCAAAAGTCACGTGCCTTTTACCTCTTTGCTCTTGTTCTGAGTTTGGATTTTGCCATGTGTATCTATGCATTTGATCCTGGCAAATTCACCTGCTGTGAACAATTCTTATAAAATAGCCCCACATGTTCAAGCCATTTCAAACCACAGCAAGATCTTACAGGTAGGGTAGATGAGACGCCAAGAGGTTCGCACCATATTTATTTATCGTAAATGGAGACAGTGTTGTGTGGTGATAAACTCTAATGAAATGTCAGGCATATGCTTTTGTACACATGTGCACTGGAGCTGACCTGTGGTCTTCATCCTCTCCCTGTCTGGTTTTGATCATTCCCTCAGAAACAAAAATGAAAGGTTAAGACTGGGCTTTCTGCTCTGCCGTTTAAACAACAGAATCTCAGATCACTCTTTCCAAAAATCAACATTTATTCTGGATTACTTGTAAATACAGTTTGGGAAAAGCAGCAGTTGTGCAGCACTGTAAATAGTACTTCTATAGTTTAATCATATTGTGCTCTACCCTCGCGTAATGCATGATGTTGGAATGCTGGCCCTTGGCAGTCCTTTTCAAGAGGCTTAGTTGGTTAATCTCTAACTGATTCTTGTTTCTTTTTCTCTTTTGGGGGTGATTCAGGCCACTAGATGTAACTGCCAGAAGGACAGTCAAAAACCTGCAGGGGCATCGCGCGCGTATGCTGATAAATTCACGCAAACCTCGTGGAGGAGGAGTTCTGTGAGTACTGTGTGCCCTTCCTTCCCAGTTACCACTGCCTGTAGTTCATTCCCCACTTCTAGTACTTCTGTTGCCACACAAGTTGGTCTTCTTTAAGAGATTCTGTGCTGTATGTGGGAGTAGTATCCTTCCTGCAGTGCATCCCTCGCATTCTTTTGCAGCGCTTTTACTTAAACATTTGTTACAAACATTTCTTTTAAATTAAGTAATTAAATTTTAGAAGTCATCTCTTTAAATAATCACCCTTTGTGCTATTTAAGTTACAGTCAGTCCAAGCTGTGTATCCAGTCATGCTTAAAGTATCTTCTTGTATGCTGACTTTAAAGTCATAGGTATATCTTTGGGTTTTTTCCTGGTCAGATTTTCATTGTTGATGTTCTCATATTTGTTGCAGAAAAGCAACAGTGTATTCTAAGTTTCAGTGCATAGATGTAAAAGCAAAAGTTAATAATATTTAATATTAATTATCATTATTTTGATAATTTATTTTAATAATTTGACTCATTAAAAAAATTATTGGGTGAAAATCACTTTGACAAAAGACATCTTCATTCCCATAAGTTGTTGCATGGTTCACATTTGCTTCCATTATATAAAACTTGTATTCTTCATGGAACACTTAAGATGAATGGGGACAACATAATTGATATTATGTAATAATAAGAAATTACCTTTGAATCTAAAACAAGGCTTTTGTCAGTCACCAGCAAAATAGCATTTGGATCTTGGAGCTACTGCTCTAGCTAGAAAACCCAAGACATTTTATTAAAAGGATAAAAATGGGTTTGATTTTTTGTTTCTCTGTTTTTACCCTACGTTGAATTACCTGATTTAAGACTGTAGTGAAGACAAATCACCTCTGCTATCCTTCTAAAATTACTCTTTTAAATGTATAGTGCTAGGGTAGAAATACCACCACAGTGTATGTTCAGCATATGCTGGCAAACAGCTTTATCCAAGCTTTCCAACCTCCTTCTATCTGATAAGAACTCAGTGTAAAAAAATCATAACCTTAAGTAGCTTTTGGGTTGCTTTGACACCTCTGCTCCCGAATGTACGTGTCATGTCTTTGTTTACCTCATTTGTTTCTTTTACTTTGGAGCTTTTGAGCTCTTGCATTGTTTCTTTTTCCTGTGTTTTAATTTCATGTGTGTGATGTTCACGTCGTGTTTTTGTGCACTGATACTGTTATAGTGGCTATTGTTTTCACATTGGTGTTTTTCTGTCTCATTTCTCACATGAATTTGGAGACAAATTAGTAATCATGGAAAGTTAGTTTCTGACTACACAAGTTTTAGTTTGATCAACTTGTATTAATTGATAAGACAAAAATACTGGAGAAGCTATGGAATTTGAGTTGCTATCTCAAGGAAAAGGAGTCACTCAGCACAATTGTCTGTTTTGGTCAGGTTGGTCAGTATATTTCTTTTGAGTTATTTAGTAGTTTTGCTCAAAAAGATGTTTTTTGTCAGGAGGAAGTTTGGGTTAAGGGGCAGTATCTTTAAAAAAAAACTTCTGTATTTATGGCTGTGTGTGTGGATATATGTAATGATACACATAAATACTTGTAGGCCTGTGATCATTAAAGGCACATTCTAAACATCTCAGCATTTTTATCTACATGCAAAATTTCTCATGAAGTTGATAAAGAATGTAGGAAAATTCATGAAGAATTGACAAATTTTAAAATACACTGCTTCACAGGAGCTTTTAGTTGTAGGTCATACCTGTGTTGGGTGTGTTTTGGGGTTTTTTCAATGTCTTCACTGGCATGTTCGTAAGTTATAGGGTTTCTATAAGCCAACAGAAACTGATGGGAGCTCCTCAATGTGGGATTTCTTTGAGGAGAGAACCATAGTTTGTTGTAGCCACATTTTGGTTCTAATGATCAGACCTCAGCTGTCTGGTGTAATGCTTCCTCTACTAATATGCATTTGGATGCTTCCTTGCATAGCTTAATAGAAGTATAAATGTATGGAACCACTTTTGATCTAGAACCCAATGACAGAAAATGTCTCTTGTAATGGAAAGGAAACACAATTGGGTCTTAGTTTCATGAGGTAAGAGAACAGTAAATAGAAACAAGGAGACACCTGAGTAAAATGTATTTTCACTAGTTAAAAAAAAACAAAAACACTCTTAAAGAAATTGTTTTGCTTTATTAACATTCCTGTTCAGTTTACTTTAATGGTCCTGACTTAAAAGTATAGACTAGGAGAAATTAGGTTTATTCGTCCTAAATGTGGTATAAATCATGAAACGTTCTTAATGTTTATGAAATTATGAAGCTTTTACAAAGACTACTTTTTTTTTTTTAAAACCAAATTGTAGTTGAAGTCTTGCCAATGAGAGAATAGCTCTTTTGAGGCATATAAGCTTTTTGCTTCTTTAAGTTTAGTGGTAGTTTTCAGTGTTGATGAATCTTGAACTATTTCATTTTTTTCCTGTTAGTATTGATCTGCGAGTCACTTTAAATGATTGTGGATATCAGAGATTTACTTTAGCTCAGTTATCAAAACTTACAAGATTAATGTGGCAGTTTAAAAATTCTTTGTATTCAATATATTCTATACAAATCTGAACCAATATAACATGTTTATTCCTGAAGTGTAAATAGCAGTCTGAGATCACAGTAATTTAACATTTCAAGGAATACTTTAAATGCTTACTGAATAGTGTTTCCTAAAGAATAGATGCTAGAATAAAATAGGAAACAGTGAGAGTGGAAATCAGCTGTTACAAGACTTCAGTTAGGAATTTAAGGCCATATGAATTGCAGCAATTTGTTGCTATTCAACTGGCCATTTGAAATCACTAATTTTTCTGATCACTTCATGGTTCTGCCAGTAAACAGGCAACTGAATATCATTAAACATACTCTTTTTAAAAAGTCATGTTCATATCTGTTTCTTTGTTACCAGATGTTTCTAGAAAATGGCCTGTTCTGATGTGATGCTAAACTTTGTCTCATGGTGTTTCTTCAGGGATGAGAGATTTTTAAAGGACTTTTAGGGTTTTTAAAGTATTTAAACTTAAATATGTACATAAATGGAAGCTATGTAACTTTGGATTAATCTTTGGAGCTTAGTGCTCATGTAGTAAAACTTAGTGGCTGATAAGAAATTTGTGGGAAATTGGGATCCTTACAAATGGCCCAGCTACTGTGTCTGTGACACGGCATTTCTTGTAAGCAGTGTCCTGAAAGGATGCTCAAAACTTAGGTAACTTCTGACTGTGTATTAGTTTTGGTTAACTGTGCTTTGTATGAAGGCTTTTACATGTATTTGCTGACAGAGGAGACCATGACATTCCTAAAAGGATTTCTTACAGCTCTCATATACAAAATTCATTGCAGTTAGTTTATGTCTATCATTTAATTAACATGGAAGAAAATAACTGAAACCTGCAAGAAGATAAAAAATACCTGAAGAAATTAATGTTCATGGACAGCTTGCAAGGAAGAAGTGAGCATCCACTGCCACAGTTGTCTTGCAGGCTTTGAAGCATTGTTTCTGTAATACTAAATACTGGTATTTACTTTGAGAGTAAAGGGATTAGATGTCAAGTTTTTGTTGATAAATGATTTGGTTTCCTGAACTGAAAAGGCTGTTTGCAGATGCTGAGAAGTAAAAGACAAGCAAGCAAATTACCAAGCCATGAATCTGGTTGAAGATACCTGCAAAAGAGTCTGACCCCTGAGGTTCCTTAGAATAACACAACTCCTCCTAGTTCATTGTTGCTTTTCCATTCCCTGCAACTGTAAACCGTGTGTACAGTAAAAGATGGGTATTTCCCCCTATTATCAGAGCAGCTCACAGTGATGAGAATAAGCTTTGCTTTCCAATTGTGTATACAAGTTCATTCTTGTCTCTGGTGAAATGACAACAGAACCTGTCAGTGTTCATGGGAACATGCATGTTCTTGTTCTTTGCTACATCTTTTTTCTCCTTTTGCCCTGAGATATTCTTTCCCTTCCATTTGAATTTTGTTCTAGTTTATAATTCCAGAGCCTTTCTTGTCAGTTGTTGTGGTGAACCTTTGTAATACCTTGGCTGTCTTTGTGTACTTTTGTCATTTAGGTCTTATAACCTCCTTCCATCTTAGCCTTAAACCTCCTGTATTGTGTCAGCTCCACAGCTATGAATTTAAACTTCCAGGTTTTGAAGCCTAGTCCCTATATATCAGCATTCATCTTCACATCCAGCCTTGGTTGCTCTCATTGTCCAGTACTCTGCTGTTTGCTTGATGGTCCATTCTTACACACCTTCTTGGTGAGATGGAGCCACAGCTGAACTGTGCTGTGAGTGTGCATGACAGGCACATCCACGGAATAGAGATCCCCTGAACCCTTCACAAGCAGTTTTTGTTGGTTTAGTGTAAACCAGCACGTAAGACTGGGTTAGGGTATTTTAGTTGTTTTTTATCAGAATACTTTCAAAAAGACTTTTGCATGTCAGAACTGCTCATTCAAAATCTCTCTCTGAGTGCTAGGCTAGCAAGAGGAGTCTGCTGCAAAAACATTTTGTCTGCACTGACATGGAAGTATGTCACTCTAGGTTTGTTCATGATGTGGAGCTCTGAGTTTGGATGAGACAGCTGGCAGTGCTAGGTGAGATGCAGCCAAAATCACCTCTTCTTCAAAATTCTCAGAGGCTCCGGTTGTATGAATAAAAATGGATCTTTGTGTTTATGCAGCAAAAAAAAAACCTGTTTAAAGTGGTAGCAGTTTAGGATGTTGGGGTATCCTTGGGAAAAGAGCTGGAATACTTGGCTCTTGGGCTAAAATTACTGTGCAGCAATAGCTTAGAAATAGTTCTCTTTTCCTTTTCTGGTAGGAACAATTGCTTTTGTTCATGTGATTGCTTGTTCTAAGGCGGAGGTTTGTTCATAGCAATGGAAAACTCTGGCCTTTTTAGGTCTTCATAGTAGCATTTAAAAAAACAAACAACAGCCAACAGGTTTTCCTAGTGCAGTTGGAGTCAGAACTTCCTAAAGCATTTGGCAGCAATAGTACAGCTCATCAGGATCTCTGAAGAACATTCATCATTTTTGCTGGTTTGTAGGCTGCTTTATTTCAGCTGCTCTTATTTTTCAAGCCCGGAGTCTCCTGTTTTTTTTAAAATCGTGATTCACTTCCCTTGGGGAATGCTTTTGCTGTTTCACAGTTCCAGTATCTGGGAAATGAGAGGAATGGGATTTAAGTTAAGTAACTGGATGCACATAGGAGCTGAGGGGAGGAAGTGTTCTGACTACTGTCTAATGTTAAAGTGTAAGTTGAAAGAGTTTCTTCAGAACCCAGAGGAATCCCATCAGATGTAGGGGGTTTTTGTTGGTTTTTTTAATAGACTCTGAGGTAAGTCGTGTTCTCATCTTGCAGTTCTAGCATTGCTTGCTTGTGAGTTTTATAGATGTTGTAAAAATCAAGCATAAAATAAATGGCAATTCAGGTTTTTCTTCATTCTTACATTTAGTAGGGAACTGCCACATTATCTGTGTATTTTGAATATGCACCATCATCTGAGGATATGTGTTTATTAGTATGTTTCTTTTTTCTTCTTCTTCGGATTTCTTGGGAACCTCAGTAAGCATTTGACTAATATAAGGAGATGAATGCGAATTGTTGTTTAAAGGAGAAACCTTGATAAATTTGCTGGAGTTTTAAACAATAAATACTATTAAAAGAAAAGCACTCTCTTCATGAACCAGGCTTATTTGCATATAATTCTCTTAGTGTGCCGTATCAATGGGATCAGTACATCCATTATAATTTGTAAAATCACTGTAAGCCCTAACACTCATCTTAATAAATTCCCAGTGCTGTATTTCCTGGTTCTTACTTGGTTTGATTGCTGTTGATTATTTGATGTACAATTGAACAATCCTTGTTTGGGGTTGGGGTTTTTTTGTTTGTTTGTTTTGGGGTTTTTGTTTGGTTTTTTGTTTCTTTGTTTTTGGGGTTTTTGTTTGTTTTTAGGTTTTTAGGCTTTTTTTTAAAAAATTTTTGTTTGCTTTACAAAAAAACCCTGGCATTTATTTGACATTTGCCTATATGGAGCAGTGTAAACTGTGGCATCTGGGAGAAGGGGATTGCACCGTGCCTGGAGAGCAGTTCAGCTTTGCAGGCAAAAGACTCAAGGAAGTTACTCGCACTTTCTGCATTTACTTCTTCAGTCAGAGTGATGATAAAATACCATGAAGAATCATTAAGAAGACTGTACTTAGTGCTGTGCTTTGAAGTGCTAATATGGATGCTTAAAAATTTCCAGAATGTATCAAGACATGTAAATATTTCATTGCTTTTACAACAGTATCATAACTTTATGTAGCTCAGCTGGCTTGTGCTTGTCTTAATCTCTCTTTTCAGAGAGTGGAAGGGAGAGCATGTAAAATTTTCACCTCCCTTCTTAATGTGTTAAAAATTTCAAAGAAGTCTGGAAAAAGCCCATTGCCAACTCAGATAAGTCTGCGTAAAATCAGACTCGTGCATGATGATAATGTGCTTTTACCTGTGTGGACATTCAGTTATGTTTAGAGAAGGGAAAGAATTTTTTGTTGCTGTTCTACCATCTTGACACAATTCAGGATGAAATGCAAACAAGCCTGAAAAATATAGTGTTCTTTGGTACGTTGCTGTAAAAATCCAAAGCTTTTGATCATTTTCTCATCAATCATTGATTGATTAATCTTGTCCCCAGGAATATTTCTATATTTAGTACCTATTCAGCTGATGCAACACATTATAATATTTTGTCATATTGCTTGACTGAAACTAGTACTGTTTTAACAGTCTAAATACTGTGATGTTAAAAATTGTGTAAATAAAAATAGGTAATCATAACCTCCATCTAGAGATAATCAGATTGAAGAACTTGTTTCATTTTTTTCTTTAGATTTTGCTCCAATAACTGAGAAAAACCAGTTTCTGAAGAAGAATAAAGCAATCCTGTCAGGGTTTTTTTTTTCATTTATTTCCCGTTTTAGATTAAGTGTTCTGTCCAGCTGATTCTAAAACTTGATTAAATGAATGTGTGAAGTTACATCTTAGCAGTGCTGAAGCTTGGAATAGTGGTGGACTAAACCTAACTAGATCAGGAGAACTGGAAGATTGGGCAAGTGTTTTAAAATTCTCCTAGCATATATAAAAGCAGAATATTTATTTATAGAAATAATGTGATGTTTAACATTGTTTTAAAAGAACCATGGAGAGAAAATACTTTATTGTTCGTCCAGCCCTGGCAGGATGATCTGCAGCTGATATGCAGCAGAGAAACTGGAGAAGAGGGGCAAAGTGGTTTCCTGTTTCCTTTTAATACCGGTGTTCATTCAGGTATCTTAAGCCTCCTGGCTGCAAGAGTAGCCACAACTAGTTGCTGTTGGCCAGGAGGCAATGGCAGTTGTCATTGTCAGTACCAGTATTCCAGAACTTACAAAAGCAGTTTTCAGCTGCTCAAATGGTAAAGGGGCTGTAAAGTCTGTCCTGCTGAAATGAGAAATCAGGAGGGTTATTTAAGGGGGAAGTTGCAGCTTGGATAGACTTTTCAAAGGTAAGGGTATGGAGAAAATGATAGACTGCATAAAATAACTTTTTCTTGTTTTGAGAATGCAGCAACCACAGTGTGTCTCACTTGTGGTGATCTGAGACATCTGACAGGCAAGCCCTTCATGCCACAGATGTGCACAATTCTCTGATCCTTTAGTGGAAGACTAAAGCTCCAAGAGCAAAGTGCAAGGAAAACAGTTCTGTGTCACCTCTCTTCCTCCACTTTCAATAATACTGTCAAAATAGAAGTGAAGTGGACTCTAAAGCACCAGGACTTGCTAGAAAATTTGTTTCTATGTATTAGAAATTTTTTGTTGTAAACTAGAGCTGACTGGTTTTTCAGTAGATCAGAACTAAGCAAGGTACTGCTTGGTGAGGCATTTCTACAATATTTTTGAAAGCTGTATAAATACATTTTTATCATACATTTTTAACATGGAAAACTCAGCTTCTATACTCTTCCCCTGAAACCATCTTTGACAGAAATGTGTGCATATATACTGAATAAAAATGGAGGGGGTTTTGTAAGATTTATGACTAGTTTAGGGGGCATCATGATGTCATTTTTTTTCTCTGGGCTTCAGTAACATGAGGCATTTGCTTTTACAAAGTACAACAGCTGGGAAATATAATACCTTTCTGTGGGTAAAAAAAAAAAAAAAGAATGGTGTGGCTTTTTGGTGTCTTGTTTTTTCCCTGTTCTCTTTTTTTATTATACTTCTCCCCCTCTCTCTTTCTGCACAGGGTGGGTATTCTGCTCCCTCCTTCTCTCCCTGGCAGGGCTCATTCCAGGGCATCCCTCGGACTGTTCCACCGCACCGCAGACAGAGTGAGTCTGTACCTCTCACTCATCTCCCTCACCGTGTTCCAGTAGAAGCTTCCCCTTTGCACGCACTGTTCATCTCGTAGTATCCTCCTCTCTCAGGCAGATTTCCAGGCACACACGATAGTCTGTGGCTAACCAACATGCTTCAATCCTTCAGCCAGCGTAAAGCAGCTCCAACTTATAGCTTTTATAACAGTTATTAAATGCTGATAGACCTCAGCAGTTCTTCAGGCAAACCCGAGTAGGCCCTTGTTTCCAGTCTTGTCTTAACATAAATCTTGCTTGCTGCATTTTCCCTGTTTTCCATGGCTGTGTAATGCACTCTCCTGTTTGTGTGTGTTCTGTTTGCTCATCCGTCTGCACGCCTGCATACGTGGATGTGTTTCCGTAAATACCTCGTGGGTGTACCTAAAAATGTCAGTGAGAAAGTGTCATTTTCATTGTCTCTCACAAGAAGTTTTCTTAACTTTTCAGAATGGCTTCACTCAAACTAATTTTTTTTTATTCCTCTCTTGGTATTTGTTGTAAAATAAGGCTTTTAATACATTGAAGTGGCTGTTGCACAACTTGCATGATTTATTAACATTCCTTATGTGCTAGCTACAATGTGGGCTGATGTAAGATGCATTTGTTCTCTTGGCTTGGATCTGCAAAACAAAAGACAATTGCTGATTTTAAAACTGTATGCTTACGTAGACATAGAGAAATGGTAAGTCTTATTTTGTGCTTTGGTATTGCATTATAAACAGATAAGTGTTTGAAGAAATATAACTACTTCATAACGCTAAAGTTATATTTTTTAAATGTGCTGTAATTTGAGAATTACAGTGTTTGCCTAGCAAAGCCCAAGAGTGTATTTGGACAAGAAATAAAGGAAAAAGTAAAATTATGGAAACAAGGTAAGATTTCCAGGGCCAGTGGAGATCTGAAGAGTAAGCTGCACCTTGGAAAACAAAGCTTACATATATTTCAGATTACAGTAATCCTTACTTGATTCAATTACGAGAGAAAACAAAAATCTTATGTTCTGTAAATCATGTTTCAAATACTCTCTTGGCATTTCTGTGACAATGTTCATTTAAACAACTCATCAGGAATGCACAGTCTATTTCATGGGCTGTTCTCTGTGCAATAAGAGATGTGCTTCATTTTCCTGTGGTGTCTGATGTGGGACTCTGTGTGTGTACTGAATGTAAAACCTCTAAAACTGATGATCCTCTCACCTGTTGCTGAGTGGAGGGCCAGCAGTAGCACTGCCTGGCTGATTTGTTGTCCTATCAGCAGAGACTGAGTTTAAAGAGATAGTTTTAGACCTGAAGAGCATATACACGTGATGGTTTTGGGGCTTAATGTTTGGAGAGTCAGAACAGAGGATGGTGTCTGAGCTGCCCGGTGGGAGCCTCTGGTGTCACATCATTCACAGGGGCTTCACTGAAGGAGAAAACTTTGCTAATCTCTTAGCCTGAGCCCCAGCCTCATTCCTCAACAACAGCAGTGGCTTCTTATTCAGTATTGCATAGCAAACTTTTTTTACTAAAGCAGGCTGGATTTTTTTAGTATACATCTTATGTATTCAATTCTATGAATTACTAGTAAAGAAAATAAAGTAGATGAAAGGGGGTCCTAGACTAATTAATCTAAAGTGTGATTAACATAATGTTTAGGAAAATAATTTTCCTTTAGTGGAGTGTTCATGAATTTTTTTTATTGAGTCTTAGGTTTAATGAAAAGGTAAATACTGGGAATAAAAATACAGTGTAAATTATGAGGTTTCTTGGACATTTTTAATGACATTCTTTTGAAAACAATGATTTATCACTGTGTGAAGAGTTCTATAAAGTAGAACATTACTGGAACTCTCACTAGTATCCTTCTTTCCCACTTGTTTCAGTGGTTTTAGGTTGCAGGTTTTTGAGCTGGTAAGAAATGCCATCTGTGTGGTTTTGATGCAAGTGGTGAACTGGGTATCACAGCCTTAAACACTGACAATGTTAGCGTTCTGTTGTAGTAATATAGAGAATGTGATGGGAACATGAAGTAGTCTCAGGCTTTGTCCAGTTGTGTTTTCTGTCTGGAGAACTTGGAATTCAAGCACTTCTTTTATAATTTCTGGATCCTGAACCTAAAGTATCATCTGTGCCTGTGAATACTGCAGGTTTCTGATAGCCGATGGACACATGGATCACTTACAGGCCCTGTAGATTATAGGGGTATGAATGTGTAAACTGTTCATATTACAGCACATAAACAACTAAATACAATTTCACTCCTGCTGCACAGGACAGGTCATATATCCCTGCTAGGTAATATTGCAACACCAGTGTAGGCTTATGGTTCTTCTCTATCAGCACCAGTTTCAATATCAGCATTATTGCTGCTGCTGAACTGCCCTAGGGACTTATCATGTCTTCATGTGCACTTCAGCACACTTCAGAATTGGATGTATTTTTTTAAATTTTTGTGACAATTAATTTTTAATGCTTTCACATTTATTAACTTCGTGTTGTTTCACTAGCCTTGGAAGCAATTCAGCACTTTACATAACACTTTGATAATAGTACACGATGTTTTTGTCATTTCGGGAATAAAACCCATATAATTTTGTTCCTGTAATTCCCATGTGTCTTGAACTAAACTCCTGGGTGTAATGGTCCTTTATTTGTCTCTTGGTTATAGGATATATTTTGATGAAATATCAAACTTTGTTCAGTATAATCAAGAACTTTTCCATTTGTATTCTGGAGCTTTAATGATGCAGCTCTAGAAACACAACACTTAGAATACACATTGGTAAGGAACCAGTTGTGAGCTTATCTTGTAATATAAGAATATTGTACCAGTTTCTCCAGGCCCCTTGTCCCCAGTGCTTCTCCACACATAAACGCTGATGAAAATGGTTCTGTTACTCGAGCATTGCAGTTGTTCACATCTCTGCTTACTGTGTGCTTCATGGAAAAAGGCAATTAGACTTCTTGTGTGTAAGCATTACAAATAAAGGTAATCTAAGCAATTCTAGCAGCTGACACATAGCCTGTTGTCACCAGTAAGAAAGCTACTGTGTGCACGGTGAGTAGAAATCAGGTCCAGGCTGTGCTTTTTCATGCGTTTTCTTTTAAAAAAGGTTTTTCAACACTGAAATGTTTCCAACCCTTTATTAACCGGTTCAAGTTCTTTGTAGGGTGTACAAAGTGTTTGTTGTTAGCACAACGAAGCTGCTTCAGAGCATTAGCAGGGAAGTTGTATGACTCATGTTAAGGAAGTGACAAATTATTAACATGTCCTGGAATCATTACATTACTGCCTTTTATATGTAATTACTTTTGCTCTGAGAGTTAAGTGTTCAGCTTTATGAAGAAATGTCTTTTGAGGTAAAACTCCCTTCTCCCAAAGTAGGTACTTGCAGATTCAACTACAAGAGAAATGTCTCTTGTACCTAATGAAGTATGTTGGCAAACAAAACTTAATTTTGCATATGGTCGTATTTGCTTGTTGCAAATGTGTCTGTAATTATGGATGAAAAACCTGCCTTGATGTAGTTATTACTTTGAGTATATTACTTTGAGTAATTTTTCTTTGCGAAAGACAGTCTTTCTAAGTTGGGATTTCTATACACACTATGCAGAAAAAATAATGCTTTGCCATAATACTGATTATTTTACTACTCTCATGCTGTGATGAGTGGTGGCTTAAAAAAAAATATTAGGGTTGTTTTGTATCATTCTTTGAAGTCATACTCCTTGCTGCAGAATCCTGTTTTACAATGTTGAACTACACATACAATATAGCTACATAAAAGGGAGAGAAAAAAAAAGTTGAAAATTAAGATATTGGCAAATGCTGCAGATTTGAGGTGTGAAATCTTGACGTTTTCCACAGGTAGAAAATGAGAGCTTTCCAATGCAGCCCTTCAGTAGGGCTGTGTCTGCACAGGCCTTCATTTGAAATGACAGCTTATCCTGGGCCAAGGCAGTGAGATGAGGGATGTCAGAACTGATGAGGAAATGAAAAAAATTATGTAGCACTGTTTGTGTCCCTTCCTCCCTGCCCCTCTCCAAAAAGAAACTATGGGATATGGAAGTCTCTTCCAACTTGAGAGTTGGTAGAAAGATGAGTTATTGACAGTATGGGCAACATGATCTAGGGACGTAATGCAGTGTTCTTATGGCATTGTTGTTCATTGTTAGAAATCTGACATGTATGTGCATGGATGGAAATATTTCTGATGTGTACAGTTATAATGATACACACAAATTCTGGTCACAGTATTTGGAGTGTAAGAGATTAACTGTGTTAAAGAACTTGAAGTTATAAGAGCAAAGGTATTCCATGCAGGTCTTGCTATAAGTATTATTTCTACTGCATTACTTAAACACTGTTGCTACCTTTGTTTCTTGAAGGAGGATTAAAAACCGAGGGGGGACCTGGTAATTGCAATTGAAATGGTGAAAAGTTGCAGTTCTGTCATGGCAATTGGTCATTGTTTTGTCTTGGTCCTCTGACATCACTGTCCTTGTCTTTTTCTTGTCTCTGCTTTCCCATTATGCCATTGGCAAGGAGTTGAGAAGTTAGTCCATTACTTCTGTGATAAAGCGTGGTACAGTACAACTTTAGATTTATTCCCATCTCCTCCTCACACATTTTCGCTGTTGGGTTTTTCCTTTGCCCTGTGCATGATGCATGTCTGTGGGAGATGTGCATGCAGTTTTCGGATTTTTCATTGCATCACTTCCCTTCTTCCTCAAGATACCGCAGGGAGAAAATGCCTTTATTTCATTCTACAGAGGTATTGCACAGGGAGTCGAGTTGCAGATCGAGATAAGCAAAGCAAAACTGAAGGGAATTTTCAAGTAATGATATTGAATGAATACCAATGTCATGACCACGTTGATTTAACTTCTTTATCAGTACAACATACCTGTTTCAGTTTTCCAACACAAAAGCTAATACAATCTCAGTAGTTTGATAACTGAGCAGTAATTGTAATCCTCATTGTGGATGTCATTTTTCTCTGGATGGTGTAACAGCCAGTTTTACTTGATAGAAGTAATAGAAAAATCTCCTAAGCTAATGAGGTAAGGACTGTAATTGAGTAATTTTGATTAGTATGTCAGTATTTGCAAGGCTTTGAAGCTCTTGCCAGTACAGAAGTCTGTTTCTTTGTGCAGAAAAGATCATGTGCAAAAAGCATTTTGTCTAATCCCAGAATACATGGAGTTGGAAAGGACCCACAAGGATCAACCCTTAGCCCTGCACAGGACCATCCCCAAGGGTCCCACCATGTGCCTAAGACTGTCATCCGAACGCTTCTTAAACTGTGAGGCTTGATGCTGTGACCACTGCCCTGTTCCAGTAATGTACTTTCAGGCTGGGGAAAACTAATTTTGTTCAGTTAAATTGTACTTGAAATGTTTAAGTCCAAATTTGCATGGTAGGAGCATCCCAGAGGAATGCAGGTGTTTGTCTACCTGCACGTTTTCTGTAAGGGACGCAAAAAGAAGCCTGGTTAGCATGGCAGTCGTGGGGTCTGTCCCACCCCAAAAATATTGCCAGAGGTGCACTCAAAGCAATGCAGATGGCAACCTGTTTTAAAGACTTCCATGAAATAAAATACTATGCCTGGAAGGTAGAATGCTTCTTTATCTTTTCTCCTCCTTCTTGTGATGGAATTCACCAAGTACTAGTCCTTCAGCTGGCTTGGGTTTGTTTGTTGGTTTGGGTTTTTTTACTAGTTATATAATTTCTAAGACTTCCTTAATAAAAGGAAAACTTGTGTATAAGACAAAGCTGTGGGTGACAGTAGTGCAGTTGTCAGTGTGAGATACCTCATGAACTGTTACTTGCATAGTGTGCAAGTGGCATTTTGCTGCCTTCAGTGTCATCTTGAATGTTAATGTAGGTAGCAATTTGAAAAGATTAGAATCTCAAATGGTAATTGGACAGAGCTAGAGTAGAAATACAAAATCAGAAAACAGTATTTCTAAAACAACTTCACAAAGATGATACCAGAGCTTTAGTGTCATAATTCAGAGCATGCAGCTGTTTTCTGCCTTTGGATTGCTAACTTTCTGCATATTAAGCTGCTTAGACTTTTTTAGGTTATTAAGGATAATGAGTAAAACATGTATTTGGCTATTTTTATATATAAAGTGCAAAATTGCCCAAAGGGAAAAGCTCAAATAATACCTAGTCTTTGTCAGAAGAACTCGAAATAGCATTATTGAAAGCTTGCTGCTTTGCTCTATTTCAGATGTGTTTGTGTTTAACTCAATTTTCCATACAAGTTTAGTTTCTTCTGTAACTTATACATTCTTTCATTTTGTTGATTAGTATAACTAGTATTATTTGATATAAAAATTAGGATTTGTAATGCTCAGATTAGATATTTGTGTTTTTGAAGACTGGCATTTAGAAACCCTTTCTAGGTGAGCGGAAAAGGGTTTTTGACAATTATATTTCTACATTTGACACTTAAATGTTTGCTATAAGTGTTTTAATTTTTTACTTCAAGTAGGAATAGAAAATTTGATGTATTTGTTGAAGTATTTGTATGGGAATCAGGTATATATTGCTTTGTTTTCTGCGTTCATCGTTAGCGGTTTTATTTTTACAGATGAGATGTCAAATCAGTAAATAATTTTGGCTAACATCTGCCTGTCAGCTCCTAGGCTGGAAGGATAATAACTCTTGTAACCCATTACATAAACACTGGAAAATGACAAAAATATCTGGAGGATTAATTTTTTTTAAGCTGTAACTCAATATGTCAAATTATTCCTTGTGTTTAATACTGCCTTCATTTAGGATCTCATGGTTAAAAAGGATTCATGAAATTAAACTAATTTTGGGTCATGTAACGAATAATGTTTTGGTACTATTGGACACCATTTTGGAGGCTTCTTTGCCTTTTATTTTTTTTTTTAACCTTCTCCATGTTTCCAAAACAATTGCGTTCAGATGGTTCAGGATATTTACACTAACATGCCTATCACTGGTGTCACTGGTTCAGCTTAGATTTTGCCTTTGCTTACAGATAGAACCAGTATATTCTAAAGGGGAAGACTTCTAGTAAATAAAAAATAGATTGAGAAACCTTGATTTTTCTCACATTACCATTGATTTTTTTTTTTTTTAATGAGGAATTTTGAGGATTCAGTTTCCAGTAGTAGTCCTGCCAGGGAAAAGTTTAAAAGTTTAAAGAATCCTGAGACATGTTATGACCCTAGAAATGTAACAGGAGTCTGGCATGCACAGCTATCTTTGCATTCTTCCTTCTGATTCTAAGAAGAACTAAAAAGACTGGTTTTCTCATTTGGAAGTTGTGAACAATTCAGGAAAGTGACTGAAGCGACACTTTTAGTCAAATCTCTCAAACACAAACATTGCTTCTTTTTTGTTGACTGTATTTCTCTAGTAAACAACCAGAATAAGCCTGTTTGCTGTGTACGTGCAATCTGTCAATTGCTAAGAATTCAAGTAGTTGAATGATGACAACTTTGTAGTAGTTCCTTTCCCCTCCTTCTAAAGAAAAGGAGAAAATTTTCCAAACCTACTTAAACAGTAGTTTAAGTTTTAATAGGTTTTGGGTTTTGCTGTGAATTGCAGAAGTTTTAATAATGCTTCCAAGATCTGTATCCAAGTTTCAGGTCTAGGATGTGATTGTGAAGTTAGTGCACGCATTAATCTTTTAAGTCTTTTTACAGGGAAGAGCAAAGAGAATAGAAATGACCCAGAAGAGGTACCAGCAGTTCTCTTGTCTGATGCATGTCTGATCAGATTCTGTCTTCTGATCAAACGTAAAAACTTCATTCAGTTATCTTTATCCCTTGGTTATCAGTGTAGTAGTATTTGATCTCTAGTTTCACGTGTACTCTGTTCCTTTATCAGCCCATTTGAAATCAATTCAAGATAAAACAGTTCCCTAAGCCTAGTCAGTAGCCTGATTACCACACAGTTGCATCAAATTTTCTGGCCTCAATAAGGCAAGAAAAGTGCCCTGTAAATTCATGTGGTCCATTAAACACCTTTCCTGCCTGTGCAGTGAAAGGGTTGGGATAGTTAACTTCAGTATGCCCTGAACAGAAATTAAAAGATGGATACAGCCTGATAGCCGTGGCGTTGGTTTGAGCACTCCGCTGTCCTGCAGATTTAGGTGAAACCATCAACCATGCCTTTTCATGTTTCTTTTTTAAGCTTATTGGTTTCCTTTCTTGTCTTTATGTTGTTGTTTATTTCAGTGCTGGTATATTTTTTCCCCTTAAGTTACAAGTCCCATTTGTATGTGTCCCATGAACCATCCCGTTTTGCTGAAGTCAAAGTTTTGATTTAAAAAAACAGATGTACAGCCCTTATCAAGCATCCAGTCAGCGCACGTTGGATTCAGAATGTTATCTGGTGTCTTCTTGGCCTAATATATTCTTGTATTATTTTCTCTTTAACAGCCTCAAGTACTACAGCCTTCCAGCAGCCTTCCCAGTTCCACAGACCTCGCCCAGGGAAAACTAGTAAAAATGCCACATATCGAGGCCCACAGTGAATATCTTAAACATGATCTGCATGAAAGTAGCAATCATCAGAATCCAAATGCTGCAACTGTCTCTCTCCCAAATAGCCTGAACAATGTAAACTCTTTAATGAGCCTACAGTTAAACATAAAAGATGAAAATGCATCGTATTTGGACAATTTGAAAAATAAAAACACTGATGAAAACCCTGGAGAGGTGGTGAGTAATAAAGAAGGTACATTGCCATCTCGTTCCCGTTTTCAGACCTCTACACGAGCTGATGCCAGAGAGGTGCAGACTGAGTTACCTGTGAAAGGTCAGCCCTCGTTCACAAACCAGGCTTCTCGGCCAAAGACTTTAAGAATCGCAAAGCCCCCAAATGCTTTAGTGCCTCCTACAATGGCCGTTCTCATACGATCTGCAAATCATTCCGCTGCTTCCAAGGAACGTGAGCTTCTACCACTAAGTAGTTCAACTCAGCTACAGCCAACATCTGGTCAGGATAACCTAAAGGGTAAACAGAGTCAGAAAGTGTCTAAACTTCGCCCACCAACTATGTCCTTTGTTAGAGCTAAGCAAGTGAGCAGTCAGAAATCCACACCAGTATCTCCAGAGCCTCAGAACACCTCTTTGAAGTCTAACATCCCAAAGCCACTGGTACAGAGAAAGGAAAACGTGCAAACACACCCCACCAGTTTGCATTCTGGGGACAGCGTGCCCTCCAGTCGGCATTCCCGCCTCCCTAAACCAAAGACACATTGAGGACGTACCTACATCTCACCGAGCGATGCCATACAACAAACCACTTCCTGTGTCATGACTGCCTTTGAGCCCTGCTGGACCTACAGCCTGCAAATCCTGAGTCCATGTTCAAAATAGCATCTTCCTTTTAGGGTTTGCACACTGCACCCTGCTGCATTCTGCAGCTGATGTTGTGAGCTGTGCAGTTTCCCTTGAGAGTGTTCTATCTTCTCGTAGGTCTGTAATAAAGGTAGTATTGCGATCTTAGTAATTAAGCAAATACTGAAGTCTGCGGTGACCACAAATGCCAGAATGCTGCACTATCTATTTCAGGATGGCAGAAGTTATTTCTTACCTCTGTTTCTTTGAGTTATTAGACAATGAAATTGCTGTTCTGTTTAACTTCTTGGTTCTGAGTACTCGTTAGGTCAGAGTGATGGAAAGTTAGACTTACTGGCAGATGTTTTATTGGCCATAATTCTGACTCTGTATTCCAGAGGCCTATGCAAAAATCCTTGTATTTATCATTATCTCAAGACTGACATATTTAATGTTATTTAATCTGATGGGTTGGGTGGGTTGTGTTGTTTTTGTTTTGCTGTAATCTGAAGTTTCTCTGTTCTTAATTTATCCCATTTTCACTGTTCACTGACATTAAGCAGATTTCACAGGGTGAAACGAGTCTTCTCGCTTGAACATCATCATTTGTTAGAAGATTGTGGTATGTTTTTATTGTGTTGAATAGACACATTACCGGGTAGATTCTTGAAACGCAGTGCTAAGGATACTTGTGCAAAACCTTCCAGTGCAGGCTCTTAGGAATTGATAAGCAGGGAGCCTCTGGGAATATGGGGTCCATAACACCTATGTTGAGGTTGCACAACATGCATTTTAATTAGTATTTTAAACTTTTATTGTATTACTTGTATTTATTGAGTTCTGTTTAATATCGAAAGGCTCTGAAGTACCTGACTTGAAATTTTGCACAAACTTTGCCATGTGTGTAAGAATTTGAAACTATTTTACGGAATAAAACTTGTATTAAAAATGCAACTATTTTTAAGAAAGGAAAAAAAAAATTATTTAACCCCACTTACTTGCTTTGAGCAATCCTATTATGTCCTAATCCAGAGCTGGTACTCTTAAGAGTTTTTCAGAGATGTGTATTTTGGGTTTGGGTTTTTGTAATTTTTTTTTTTTTTTTAATTTCTGAAGAAGTGCATGATAACTGGGAAGGAGCTTTTTGGGGAAATAAAGCAAAAAAAAAAAAAGAATATTTTTGTGCTCTTTAGGAGAAGTATTGTTTCTGAAAGTAGTCTGGAAATATATGCCCATCATGGTGCACTGTGGGACCATGGCACGTCATGCGAGTTAAATATATGCATATCCGGTGAAGCTTTCCAGAAATTTGATGTTATGTCCCATCTCCAATTCTTCTCTTCTTTCCCTCTTTGATGTTACTGGTTGGGTGGGGGGTTTTTTTCTGTCCTTGAGTTGGTTTTAGAATCAGCAGTAGAAGTCTGTTGCAACAACTTGGCTCAAAATCTGTTCCTGAAGAGCACATAATGTCAATAAAAAGCAACAGTGTTACTTTGTTCTAGGTTTTGACATATTACAATATTTTCTTCGAGAGAATTAAAGTGAATAGGTGTAGACATTTCATAAATAAGTTCAGTGATCAGCCTCTGTAATATAAGCCTTTTAACTAGGGGTATCCTGATGGAAACCTCAGTTGGGGGAAGGAAAAAACACTCATCTTCTCTGAGTTCTCAGTGCATAGTTAATATTCAAGAAAGGTTTTGGATTTGTCACACTAATTTTTTTTTAACTGACAATGAAGTGGAAAAATTAAAAGGTTGGAGGGAAGATGGGTAGGTGGGAGATTCCATTTCAGAACTACTTGTGTCAGTCTGAAATAAGGGACCTGCAGACCTTCTGGGAACTAAGGCGAAGACAATGTAAGCAAGACATAACAAGGGTAATGTTGTTACAGTTAGTATATGATCAAAATAACTACACCTTGAGATTGCAGTAACAATTATTCTCCTGAAATAATTTATTTCCTTGAAAAGCATTGAACTGGATGTCCTTTAGTGTAAGTATTTACTTCCAATAAGAAAATAAAACTGACTTATATTCCCCAAAACTAGCTCCTGGCAGCTAACTGTGTTTCTCAGGAGTTTAAAGACTGCTGAGGGAATGATCAGATTCCTGGTTTGTTTTCTGGTCCATGTAGATTTCTATGGAAGGTGGTTTTTTTTAAGTTTACTTTTTTTGAAGAGAACCTGATTTTACTGTTACATATATATGATTTTGTGTAAAAAATATGATTTTCATTTAATGGTATTGACAGAGATATTTCATCCTGAATTCTTTTGCATCTTATTCTGGAGGTATTGCCAGCCTGATCTAGTGATGTTAAAATCTTTATGTTTACATTAAAAGTATAGATATCTGTCTGCACCTTTACTGAAAAATAAGGAGAGATGATCAAAGCAAATTAGGCAAAGAAAATTGAGATGATCAAGGTTTTCATAAAAAAGATAGTTCCTAATTTTTCTTTCCAGAAGAAAAAGGTTATATTTATACAAGGGTGGGTGTGTCTG
Source organism: Cephalopterus ornatus (assembly GCA_013396775.1). NCBI lineage: Eukaryota > Metazoa > Chordata > Aves > Passeriformes > Cotingidae > Cephalopterus > Cephalopterus ornatus. Next base: position 25,342 of record VZRE01004498.1, on the reverse strand, counting down.
TGTTAAAGGAACATAAGTAGATTATAGAATTTTTTTAATAGCATTTCCCGATTTTGTTCTGACAGATTAGTGAGATGTTGAGCTGGAGACAGCAGAATTTGCTCATGGATGAGACAGATGCTAGCCTGAATTGTATTTGTGTTCAGCTGCTAACCTCGCATCCCTCTAAAGACAACTGCATGTTTTGGCTCTTCAGACTTTATCAGGGAAGGCTCTGTTGCATGTATAGTAAGTCCAGAGTATGAGCAAAGCCTGTCAGGAGATGGGCAGCTGGAAGAGTAGTGGTGAAGTGAAGTTTGGAGCTTCACTTGGGTGAAGGACGGGGTTTGGGGGGCGATGGGTAAGAGGGTGCTGAGTAGAGCTTGTCAAACGGGATTAAGTATTTTCAGGTAACGTATCTACCTTATGGAAGGTGCAGATATATCATCAGTACTGGTGCAGTTATCCAAAAGGCATAGATTTAAGTTTGATATCATCAGGGTTTTTTTTTTTTAGGTTTATGAAACTGATGTATTGCCATTTTTTTTTGTTTTTGATTTCTCATTCTTTTGTGCAATATTCACAAAAGTATTAAACTACTGTTCAGTATGTGTGTACAGAGGCAATTACGCGTTTTAACAAGTGAATAAACACAAAAGAGAAGAACAGAATTGCACTTTAAATGAGCTTTATTGCTTGGAGTTGTGCCTAAAATAATCTAGATGCCTCCTGCTGTGTGTGGCTTTTGTTTGAAACCAATTTCCCCGGTAGTGTTGCTGTTTCCAAGGTATTTTCACATCACTTTCACTGAATCGATATGCACTCTAGCATGCTAAAAAATATTCATATAGTGTACTGAGTTTTTGTTGTGCAATGACTTTAATTTAACCGTGGAATTTTAACACTGAAGATGCAGCCAGATTATTATTACCTTCCCCTTCCCTGGAGCCAGCACTTCCTACTGCCAATCAAAGCCCGTGGCTAAACTTCCCTAGGACTAGCATAGCTCTGAAAGAATAATGGCCCCAGCACAAGTTTTTGTTTGAGAAAAGAAGTGCAATATTATCTCAGACTTTCTCCAAATAATCACGAAGGCCCTGAAAATCCAGAACCACACTTAATTTTGATACAGTTCCAAAAAAAACAAAAGCAGGTTCCTCAACTTTACATCGTGAAGCAGTGAGAGTGGACATAGCAAGTAGACTGCATCATTAATCAGTAAACTTCATTTCATCGTTGATCTAAATGCCTATTTGTTGTAATGATGCTGGAAAGCTGAATACCATTTGCGTGATTTCCTTTGTCCGCATGTCACAACCAAATGCACATTCTAAAGTGTCATACTTGGGTAGGTTGCATGTTGGGGGGGAAGTGTTTCTGGTTTTGCACAGCACATAATCCTCTTAATATGGACGTTTTCTTGCCGTACAAATGGAAATCAGTTCTTGAATTGGGCTTCCGTAGCTATTCCTTATCTCGTTAACAGAGGCTTTTTCTGAGCAGAGTGGATTTAATACACGATCCCGGTGGTAGGTCTCAGTATAGTCATTTTACAACTATGCTATCAAGGAGAGTCAGTCACTGTTGTGGTAAAGCTGCTCACTGCCTACTTAATTGTAAAAGCACCACCGTAAAACCAATATAATTCCAGTGTAACCAACTCTTAAATTCAGTAATAGCTAAAACAAGAGGTACTCTTATTATCTGCTTTGTTTTTGGTTTTTTAACCCAGGCCAGAGTAAATACTGTATATTGGAATTTGCTTGTAAAGTTGATTCAAAAACCTGTATGTAAAAATTCTTTCCTCAATGTTGCTCTAGTGAATAAAAATAAAAGTCATAATTCTAATAAGTATTTCTTTCTCCTGACTCTTCACTTGTAAAGTCGTTGTTCAGAATGTAGACAGAAAATTTGAGGAGAGAGGGCGATTATGCTTATGCTTACAGTGGTTTTTTCATGAAATTGTTTTTCTCCTACAGAGTCTGTGGGTTTTAGCATGAGACTTTTTATTAAAGACAAAAGAAAAGGAGAAAAAAAAGACTAAACATTTTAATGTGTTGATTCCAGACAAGCATGAACTGATGTGACTAGTTCTTAAAGTATGTTACCTGTAGTGCACAGTTGAGAAGAGTATTTCATACTTCTTTTATGTAATTAACTAATTAAAGTCATTATCATAAGAGGTTACTTTGAGAATATTATTTCCCCACAGAAGTCCAAATCAGTACAATTTATGCATACATGTAAGCTCCTAATTGTCTGTCAGTATTTTGCCCATGGTTTGAACGGTTTACTGTTCTTGAGATGAAAGGAAATCTGCTCTGTTAATTAATCTGGCAAGTTTCAGTGGATGGAAGTTGAAGTTTGAAATTACAATCAAAATTTTGGGATTCGTGAAGGGAGGATAATCCTGTAGTCTGAAGTAAGAATATTTTAAATATGATGCAGGCAGACACTTGTAATCCTTAACCTGAGGTTTTATTTTGAGCTTCGAGATGACTTTTGAAAATTTTCATGGGTTTTGGGAGTGGGGAGAACTCCTGCATAGGGTTTCCAGGTCCAAACACATGTTTTAGGTACCTTCCTCAACTGAGGCCCAAAAAGGTAGGTAGATACTTTAGATCCTCCTGCCTTGTTCTGCTGGGTAAGTGTGGTGGACAAGACTGTGTTACAGTGATGTCTAATCCTGTCAGTGTGATCAGTGATTAAACAGCCAGTGCGATGACTGTGTAAATAATGTCCCTAAAAGCTGTAATTGACAGCTTCCCTGTCTTCCCTGCACTCTCTCATCCAGAGGCAAAGGCTTCCTGGCAGTGGTGAGCAATATTCTGCTGACAGGACTGAGAGGAGTGGCCTCCTGACCCTGGAGCAGACCTGCTGTATTGCCACTGGGCAGACTATTTAGATGTGAGGAGAAAGTGATAAAGGGTGAGAAATTTCAGACTTTTCCTTTCTTTTGCAAGCCAGAATCCATGCCATGGGCACCTTTCCTCGTACAGAAATGTTTTGAAGTTTTATGAGCACAGCTGAAGGCAGCCGAACCACAAGGCAAGGTAATATTGAAGCACGAGTGGCATCAACCAGATTTACGCAGTTCTGCTTTCTCTGGGCTATGGTTATTAGCTGCTGTTTCAAACAAGAATTGGCTTTTAGCAGAGGGCACTAAACATAAACGCTACATCTCTAAAAATGAATTACTCAAGTATTTAGTGCTAATCACTCAATCTGAAAGCTCAGAGGGTGGGTTCTTGTTAGGATTTCTCATTTTCTCTGAAACCACAGGCAGTGAGAGCCCTCTGCTCTAGTACAATACGTGTTTGCTCCAAGTCCTCACTGAATACAGAGTGAGTTCTTAGTAAGATGCTGAAGGCAAAAGTAATTGACCAGAAACTCTGTTGTAAGAATGATTTTGAATATGGTTATGCCAAAGCAGAGTGCAATCTGAAAACTTCTAAACTGTTTAAAATACTTCCACCATCACAGTCTCTGAGAATTGCCCCCATTACTGAAAGCATTTAACGACAGAGGCTTTTAAAGCCCATTACAGTGCAAAGCCCCTGAAATAGCTCAAGATGGCAGGCATTCAAAACCAGTTGTAGACATGGGACACTCCAACAATTACTTTACTTGTTTTTATATTTTTTTTTTCCAGAAAATTCCACAGAAGTGTGGCAATTTGCGAGAAACGTTTAGATTTCAGTGGAGCTTCACATTCTGACGGAATGTGGTCCTCAACACCTCTCCAGGTGAAACGATTACTTAGATTTTATTCTGAAGACACCCATAACATTGTTGTCTTGAGTGCTACAGTTAGAGAGGCACCCTTGAAAATAAGCCTGTCCAAATTTCTCTCCTCTCTCTGTGTTCATCAGTGTAGAACACCTTTTGTGTACACAGTGGTCAGCCTAGAGATGGTAAATACCACTAATTCAGCTATGTCACACGTGTATGTGTATAAAACCTTTAAAGACTTGGACCACTTGGTTTGATAGATAAAGCCTTTAAAGACTTGGACCACTTGGTTTGATAGATTTCAATGCTTAATAATATAGAAGTCCAACCATTACTCCCACCATTCTTTACTCCATTTTAATTGCTACTCAGTATGACAAGCTGTAGTAATTATCCCATGCTACCTTTAATCTCTCTGCCTTAGTTTCCTCATATATAAAATTAGTATAATACCAGTGTTAGCAAAGTCAAGACTTGCAAGATTCTATGCTGACAGAGTGAAAACAATTCCCTAGGGAAATGAATCCTCCCTTATTTTCTTGAACATTGCATTAATCTTCCTGCATTTTCCTGTTCGGGAGTCCTTAAAAAAAGTGTCATAAGTAATCCCTTGCAGGCAACTTTTGTGGACCTTGTTGAGGCTATTTCATTAATAAAAGATCCAATGAATTTCCGTCTTATAAGGGTTCCACAGCAGTTATTTGCAGGAATTCATTAAGTGTAAATGAGAGGGAATGGTTTCTCTATGTGAGTTACGAGCAGCACAGTGGACAAGTTCTCTGAAGCCCTGTAAGGAATTTGTTGTGGAAATCTGTATCCCAAACAGTACACTGTCAGTCTTGTGGGGTGGTAGGAACCTGTGTCCCCATCTTCTGGGAGGATCCCCAAGATCTACATCACATTTATGCACAGATGTATGTTACCTTTATACAAACAAATCGGATTTGTGGGATACTTCTCCTTTTAATTCCCCTCACATTTGACCAAGTGATTCTGTGTCACTCAGACTGCTCCGGCAACTCTGAGCTCAGTCCTGGTTCATAACTCTCTCAAGTTCTCCTCTGCAATTTCTGTGGGCTGTTGCTGTGTTGTTTTCCTGTGGCACAGTGGAGAGTGAGATGCTGTATCACACAGGGGTAGGGAAGCAGTTATTGCTTCAAGACACGCAACAGAAGGTTGTCAGGCTGAGTTGATCTGCCAGGATCTGAACTTATGTTTCTAGGAAGTCTGATGTTCAAACCATATGCTTATAAGCTGTTGCAGGTTTGGCATTACCGTGCAGGGAAGGCTAATGATACACAAGCTCTCTGCTAATAATTCTCCTGTGCTTTTTATCCTGGCATTCAATTTCTGACTTCAAAAGAATTAGTTAAAGTCTATGTGTGTGCATTATATTAACAGCTGTTGAAAGCTCTGTGTGTGGCATTTCTGGGACATTCAGGGCACCGAAAAAAAATACTGTGTAGTTTGTATTGATGCATGAAAAATACGTATTTCCTTTAAAATGTGTTTCTAATAACACTTTTTTTGAGCTGCTTTGAGGGTGCTAATTTTCTCAAGGTATTATCTTTGAGATGTATTATTCTGTTATGTAATATTGTCTGATTTCATACAAATTTATTTCTTTTAAAGGAGAAAAAGGGTGATGGAGGTAATTTTTTTTTGTGCTGTATTACATTTCTTACATTGCTGACACAGAACACCACATCACCTGTGTTTTGTGTGTTTTCTTGAGTCATATCCTGGAATGTGCTAGTGCAGGAACTAAGAAATTGGAGGAGAGGTGTTAGAAATACGCTAATGGCCACAGGATAAATGTCATAGAGGGGCTTTTCAGCTGTTACTGTAAGTTGGAGCATTGTGCTAAGTGCTCTAAGCTGAGTACCGCTTGCTCAGGCCTTTGCAAACACGTTTTAGCCAGTGTCTTTAGGGTAAATAACGAAGTCTAACAGTGTACAATTTCCTAGTAAAGCACCTGGAGCTCTACTGGCAGAAAAAGACAAGAATGAAGTTTATTATTTTAATTGTAAGTGCGTAGCAGGCAGGCGGCTAAGAACGGGCAAGACGACAGGCTTTGTCTGGGAAGAATCCCACGGCGAAACACTTCGATCTACTCCCTTTCGCTCTTCGGGTCAGATTAAAAGCGGGTTGGCGTTTTCTCATCAAGGTTTGGACAGCGAAAACTTGCGCTGCCGCCCTTCCTCCCCCGGCTGTCGGCGCAGGCGGCGGCTGCTGCGACAGCAGAGGGCAGTGCAAGGCAAGCGGCCGGGCACGGCGCTCGCCGCCAGCCCCGCTCCCTGCCTGCCCAGCACCTTCCCAGACGTAGGTGGGGCTGGGTCTTTTCGCCGAGCGCGGCACATCCGTCTCCTCACCCCTTCGCTCGGATGGGCCAGCCCCAAATTAAGCCGCGCCGGTTTATTTTCGGTGGGCAGGAGCAACGTTTCAGCGGGAAGAAAGCAGTGATCTGTTAGGAGGTGGGGGAGGTAAAACAGACATTGATAACCTCAGCTGAAGAATCTGTGTGATTTGAACTGGAATAAATTAGTTGTTTTCCCTGCTCGGTCTCTGTGACAGGCTTGTCTTGTTCCAGCCAGTTCTATTTATCGTTCAGCTCACTGATTGCTCAGGTTGGAAATCCACAAGGGATGTGGGAGATAAAGACTAAATGTGCAAATGTGTTGGCAACTCCAAACCCTTGCAGAAATCTTTTAACTGCTCTTTCAGTGTGCAAACCCTGCAGAGAAAATCCTTCCTGCCTGGGAAGAGGTGGTCTTTTCACTGTCTTGACACAATTTGTTGTCCTGGTGGTCACTTTCGGAAAATAACTCAAGGAGAACCCGTGTGTATTTACTTTCCCGTTTAATTGTAAACTTTAAATGTGAACTTTACATAACACAGATGAAATAATCAGAAATCAGTATCACTTTTGGGCCCTGTTTTTAGTGTGTTTTAAATAAGCCTGATTTATTGAGCATATTTCTGTTACATCTTTTAAAAAAAAAATTAATATACAGTAGGTAACGCTTCCTCCTCAGACCTTCAGCAATGGAAGCCATCACTTGTGTTTCATTTCCCAGCGGTGTTGGGTGCCCGTTGATCTGTTAGGATTTGTTAGGATTTGCAGTTTGGTGTGCAGGGGTTACAGGAGTGAGCCGCACTGAGTCTTCTGTTCTGCAGAGGGGGAGGTTTCTACATATGGGCATGTTTGAGAACTTGGTTTAAGTTGCTTACCAGTGAGGATGCACTGAAATCCAGTAAGAATATTTAGCATGGAACAAACTCGGGATCAAAACTTAATTATTTGGATTTTACTCCTATGAAACATGAGGCCTGTTGTGATCATATTAATTTAAAGATAAAATTTCTGTAAGTAGAGTGAGTATGAACAAAGGTCAGAAGAACATATGAATTACACGCTGCTGCCCTGAATTAGGATAGATATAAGCAAGTAATTTTTCAGGGAATTAAATTAGTATTGTATTAGACCCGGGGCTTTCCATTGGGACTTGCTTGTTAGTATGACTTGGAGCTCTGGGAAACCTTGGACTCAACCATTTTTTTGTAGCAGTTCTATTCCAGTACACAATGAAAGGATTTTTAATGACCCCTAAAATGCAACTGTGAAAATGTTCCTTTGAAATTTAAAGTAAATGAAGTCCATGTTAGCCTGTCCCCACATTCTCATACAACTTTTCCCTTATGGTGCTTATTTAGAAAATTTTTGCTGGCTTCTGTTCTCTGATGGTGTTCTTATTTGAACTGACAGCCAACAAATCACTCTTAAATGACAATTTATGTGAATTTTAACAGTAAGCAACCAGGACTTTATACCTCGACTGTTAGCTCTGTAGAAATACAGCATGGTACTCAGCAAATATGCTCTTGCTCAACCTGTGCGATCTCTCAGGACAGTGGTGCTTTGCACCACTCTGTAGAAAAATTCATTTTTTTCGGACTGAATCCAGCAGAGGGAGTTTTTTGATCTTTTTTTTTAACATAATGATGGATTTTTCTCCTATGTCCCACAGATGCTTCAGTAAGAGTTATTGCTGGTTCCCAACACTTAAGCCTAAAGGATGGAAGGTGGTGCTGACTCGTGTCATTATAAAAGGTTTGCCAGTTGCTGTTGTGGGCCGGAAGGATGCTGTGTTACTGAAGCTGTATGAGAAAGCTGTAACATCAAATCTTGTAAAATCTCTTGAAGGAAGGACTGGCCATAAAATCAGCAGGTTTGCTGGGCACCAGAATACAGTGCAGACTTACCTGAGACTGCAGTAACTTCAAGACAAGTAGCAGAACAACAATGTTAATAACTGTGCCTGTCCCAACTAAATGAAAATGCACAGTAGCTGAAAAAATAAATCAGCTCAGGTAGGCACCAGCTAACTCCATCACGTTTGGGGATATATGTGCCTCTTGTTTCTCTCTGTTTCCCTTTTCCAACCTTACAAAATGAGTCACAGCCAGCAGGGCTCACAAAGCTCCTTTTTGAAAGCATAGGGATGCAGGAGGTACCTCACCAAGCTGGAACAGCACTTTGAACCGACACCTATGTGTGTAGGTATTTTCTAACAAAAAAAGGAGTAATTGAAGATTCATTTTGATATCTTCTGTCTTTCCAGCTGTATCACGCTCAAACTGATACTGGTGCAGGGTCTGGGATGTTTTTATAAATCTACTCACTCCCACCTGCCATGCATCCGCAGTACCCTTAGGTATTTACATATGTGGATTCCTTTTATTTGGATTTATAAATAAGCGTATCAGTCTATAACTTAAAGAATTCTGAATCTTTTGTCTTCCTCTCTCCTTTTAAGGCCTTCTGCAGATAGTTTGCTCAGGCCAGCTTTTGATCTATATGTGACTTTTCCCGCTTTTCCTGTCAGAGATTACATTTGGTCCTGGCACTTAGTTGTTTGATTATTGGTAACTACTCCTTTGTTCCTCTCTTCCACAGTGAGCCATGGGCATTACTGAGTTTTTCTTTTCATTGCCTAACTACAGAGGACACGAGCCTTTCAACAGCAGAGTGCAATCTGACAGCGAATTAACCTCTTAGTAGTGGAACCAAGGAAATCACTTTTCAGTCCCAAGTCTGATCCTCAGAGATGTCTCCTTGATGTCCAAAGCTCCATTGCCACCCTCTGTCCTATCAAAGATATGAGATTAATTAATATTCCTCAGCTTTGGGATTTAGGTTGTTTTGTGGAGAAACAAAGCACACGCTGTCTGAATTCATTTAAAGTCAGCTATTTGTAAGTCTCTTGAAAGCAGCAGCTTCGATAGGGGTTCCACCTCTGTTTTCTCCCTTTAATTCACTCCATTAAAACATGTATGACCTCTCAGCACACCTTTGGTACTTGCCTGTGTTGTGACTCCCTGCAGCTGAGCCTGCTGCCATGGCAGGGGACCTGGGTGAGATCTGATGGAAAGGCACAGCCCTGACTCCAAGAGCGGCTGGCCCAGCTGCTGACAGCTCTGAGCAGAGCTGTGCCTTGCTTTTTTCTTGTGTTTTGGAAGCTAATGGCCATGGGTCAAACAGACCATAACCCAGAATGGACCATTTATTCACACATGGTCTTTTTGGTTGATTTTTTGGGGTTTTTTTGTTCCTTGTGTTCTTTTGTTTTGTTTGGGTTTTTACCTGCACAACGCTAAGGTGCCTTGCTGCCATGGTGGGAGGTACATGGAAATCTCTGGCTGTTTGCCCAAGTGTTGGATGTCCTGCAGACTTTATTTGCCTGTTCAGCAGTTGTTAAGTTCAGGTTGGATGCACTCCGGTGCTTTGGCTCTGTGTTGGTCACAGTGACCACCTGTCATGACTGACCTGACAAATCTCGTGGTGCTCAATGTGACCTGCAGTGCCAGTGCCAGGCATTAAGGAAATCACTCTCTCCACTCTCTCTTGATTTTTTATGCTTCTCTGACACTGGTGCTAATGTTTTGCAGAGGTTGTGGCTTTGCTGAAGGCAGCCATGAGACTTCTGTGATCCTCGGGAGCACGTCAGACCAGTAGGGAACTTCACATTGGACAGAGGTCAAGGCAGCACCGTGCTGGTGCAAATATCCACATCTCTGGAGATTTCTGGAAGGGGAATTGCCATTGGTAGGCATTATGTTGGTAGGTGAGAGGCCCCAACTGGCCCCCCCCCCCACTTTGGCCATTTTGCATGCACACCATCAGCCACTGGTGACAGGACAGTGGGATGACACGGAGGGCACTCCTGGGGGGGCAGGAGCCAGGAGCCTCAAGATGCTTGGGAGAGCAGGGGGAACCCCCTGCAGAAAGGACTGTGAATATCCAACTGCTGGCAGACCTGGGAGTTCCTGGAAGAGCTGCCTGTGGTCTCAAGGTACATGGTGCTCTGTGCAGAGGTTTTTAGCTAAAAGGTGCAGCTGCAGCACCAGACCAGGCTGGGCCATCCAGGTTCTTGGAAAAGAGTAGTGATTTTTATTGCTATATCAGGATGTGATTCATGCAGGGTCTGAAAGGTACAGAAGGTTTCTTGGCACTTGTAAATGATTGTTACTTTTCCTCTCCAAATAAAGGAAACATAAAAAAAAAAAAAGGTGTCTCAGTTTTGAAAAACAAAATGGTTCTCCTTTTCTTGTCCTGGTGCCTCAGATGCTTCATGGAAGCCAGTTCTGTTTCTGTTTACTTTTAACAGCATTGGTCATTCAGGTGACATTTTATTTGTTTCACAACCAGGTAAAAAGCACCTTATGGACCCCTGAAGAGCTTATCAACGTAAGTGTCCTGACCAAAAGGACCCATTTGGGTGCCAGCACTTGGCTTGGGCCAAGCAGACTACTGAATGTCAGACTCAGTGGCAGGCTTCAGAGTTTTTGCTGGTGCATCCCTGGGGATGAAGCTGGAGACAAAATTCTGACCTGGCATCAGCCACTTGTGCTTTAGTGGATTTAATTCTGCAAACAAGTGACCTGCTCTATGCAATATAGCTGATAGTGGGCGTCCTAAATTAGAAGGCAGAATGATTCCTGCCTAATGTGGGCATTCAGTAGACTTTCACTCTGTATTTGTGTGTAAATGCTTTTACCTCATGTTATTTGGTCATGCAAAGGCCTCATTTTTGACTCCTTTCCAGAAGAATCTGCCACAGAAAAACAAACATGTTTTAATTCTCAGGAACAACGAGCTTGCTTGCTACTCTCTGATAGCTTGTTAGCAAGTTGTGGCTCTTAAACTCATGGATGCAACCTCTTCCAGGTAGGTTCATCAGCGGTCATACTTTGCTAAAAACTAAAAAGGTGTTATTCTTGGCAGTAGTAGAGACACTATGAAAAAACATCAAAGATCGTTAATGCATCTTTTGTAAACACTATCTCTTACTAATCTTTTTGTGCTTCTGCTTCTGACTAACTAGAAGTTGCCTGCTGAGATTCCTGCTTCAGCTGGTGTCCCTTTGGGGTCCCATAAGTGTGAGGCTCCTGAGCTTGTGCTCATTATTATTAATTAAGGAGCAGCTCTGTTCTTGGCAACCTGAGGCACAGTTTCATGAATCAAATGCAAGCTGTGCTGAGCTGATCAATGAGGGTCTGCTGTTTTCTAAAACCAGAACTACTGCTTTATAATATAGTGACTTTTGATTTATTTTATTCGTAAGTTAATTGCTATTTGATCAGCCATTAAAGGTGGTCCAGAAAGATCCACTTTCTCTTGACAATCTTTGCCCTATGATTGTCCTTCATTTTCCATTTGACTTATTTGGAGGCAGGTGTGCAGTTTTTAATTGGTTTTTAATTCTCCTCAGCTCTGTGAGGCAGTGACTGAACAGATCTCCAATTTGTTTATTGATCCACGTTCACAGATCTGAATTATTCTTTTACCAGCCTTTACTGCTGGTTCTTTTCCTCTCTTATGCAGGAGGCTAACATGTTTTTTTTTTTTTAAATGGAAGAATTACTAGAAAACAGTAAGTAAACCAGCAACCAAGTGTTTTGAGCTGGTGCTCAGCTGAGTTCCCATCTGTCTTTTCCAAAAGCCATACTCAGGAATGAGCACAGCTTGTATAAAGAAGCCAAGGGCGAGTCACTTACGGAGCCAAGAACTGAAGGTTCAGATCATAAATTCAGGCTGACTAAGCTTTTGCTGAAGTTCCTTTACCAGAAGGTCTCAATATCCTTCCTGACAGACTGTGGTGGCTTCTGTACATGCTGTTTATCATGCTGCAATTTGAGACCCATTAAGCTGCTACCTGAAGGTCTTTTTGAGAAGGATTTTCTCAACAGAACTGCAGTTGGACTGGAGGCAGTGTTCAGAGGGGCTAAGCAGTGTTGGCTTGTTTCAATCCATACTATTCCCTGCCTCTTTTTTTTGCAGGAGGTTGGGGGGTGTTATTGCTGGCTGGTCTTGCAAAGTGCAGGGTGTGCATGTGCATGCTGTAAAGAGGAAAATGAAATTATTTGCATTGTTTCTGTTTTCTGGATGCCTTGCTATGTTTAACACGGACTGAGCTGGTCCCCCTCTTCCACTGTTTGAAAGTTATAGGCTGTGTTGAGTCAGAGCAGCTGGACCCACCAGGGCTACTCATTCCTCTCCAGGGCTCTGGGCCTGATGACCTTTAGGGAAATGGCTGCTGGCCTGGAGATGGTGTGGGTTCTGTCTGCCCCCCTCTCAAGTACAACTGCCTGCAGTGTGCTGAGCTGCCATCAGTGTCTCTCTTCTTGCCCAAGTCCGCTTTAGACACCAGCCGTGGTGTGTTTCAGGAAGGGAAAAGCTTGCTGTTTGAAGTCAAGGTCATACAGGAGCCACCTGAACTTTGTACCCTACCTTTTGGGGATTTAGAAGAAGAGAATCTGAGGGGAGAGAATCAGTATGGACATTGCCCATCCAGAAAGTTGCAAAGATTTTCCTTTCCATCAGCTGTGCTCTAGCTTTGTGGGTGACCAGCTGTGCCAACCTCCTGCTTGAATGGGAAGAAGAAGAGGCGTGGAGGAGGTCTCCCCACTTACACCAGAGACTGCTTTGCTGGGTTGAGTGCCACAGGATGCTGCTGCTGTGCTAGACAGCAGCTGTGTTAATGATCAGCATTTTGGGAGAGTGAACAGCTCCTGCTGCACTGGGCCAAGCTGGGTCACTGTTGGCGTGAACTTGGTAATTAAATCTCAGAGGAGCAACAGAGTTGTTTCCACCCCTCGCATGCATGTAGCAATTAAAAGAGCTTGTAATTAATGGAGGCTGGGGAGGGAAATCAACTGGAAGCTGTCAGTTTGAACTCTGTTTTGGTGATGAAGGTTTACTCAGCAAGATAGTCAGTTTTCTTTTACAGCTTCCATAGGTCAGAGCTGTACATGACCCTGTGAACAGCCAGTGAGGCTTTGCAGCTGCATTAGACATACTCTCCCTGTCTAACCAGGGGGAAAAACCTGAACTCATTACGTATTTTAACTATCGCAGATATTTCATTTTACCTGTAGGCATCTGAGACTGCCACCGTAGTGATATAAGAACACATGCGTTTGTGGAGGGAATCCTTGATTTAAATACATGGGTATTTCCTTGGCAATGAGAAAAGCTCACTAAAATAATAATTAAAATAAACTCAGGAACAGTTTCCCCTCGTTGTGAAGACTGCAATGCAGAGCACTCAGAATTAGGAAGGTGCCATAGTTGGTTACCTCTGTAGTCTGTTATGTGATCTCAGGCATTTTTTTCTCTGCTGCAAGGCCTGTCTCACTGCTTTAATATGGAGAGTTTAGGTGTTGCTTGACTCATGGTTTTCAAGCCCTGTGGAAAAGGTGATATTATGGCTGCCTCCTGGGCTTTATATGGGTCTCATCTTGGGAGATTTGGAGAGCTTCAGAATCAAGTATAAGGGGTGTTGCAGAGCCATTGCTACTGTTATTTTTCTGTACAATCTGGCCAATGCCAGTGGCAATATTATGTTATCCTTTCTTTTCTGTGGATTGTCTTAAGTGTACCTGCCTTGAGAGAACAACATCTGAAGCTGAACCCAAGTCCCCTTTTTTCACTGTTGAGTTGCATTGAGTGAGTAAATTGAGAGGAGTCAGAAAAAGTAAACAAAGTTAAGCAGGCCTTGAAGGACAAAATCAGATCCTGCAAGCATTTCTGGGAAGTGACTTTATATCTGCATGAGATCAGACAGACTAAATGGATTTAAGGGGACAGGAGTGAAGTGTGTGCATGTGTGTTCTCAGAGGGGTATATAGATGTGACCCTGAGTGGAGCCAAGAACAAACTCATACAGGTATGTGAAGGTGTTACCATCAAAGAGAAAAGGTTTTCTGAAGTGACATAAGGATGCTGAAATGAAGAAAACCAGCAGGAACATAAAGCAAGATATTGATTTGACTGTGAATTGAAATAATATGCAAAGTGAAGTTCCCTTAGGAATACCCGTTTCTACCTGTATCTTTAGCAAAAGCTTAATTGCCAGGTGACCAGGTATTTTTTTGGTTGACCTGTACTAGTTGCCATTAGAAGTTTTGTGCCGAAAGCTGGTTATATGCTAACAAGCACATCTACCTACTGTCTTTTATCCCCTGGCCAAGTCCCCTGGTCAGAACTGGTGCCTGTGCACTGGGCAAAAGCTGAAGATGGTGCAGAACATTGTCTTGTCTTGTGTCTTGCAATATCTGCAAGAGTTATGAACTGAGAGGAGCAGTTCCCATGGTTAGTCATCACTGGGGAGAGACATTCTAGACCCTGCTCCTTGCTGACTCTCACAGAAAAAGCTGTGTAGTAGTAAACTTAGAAGGAGATTTAATGTAATTTACAAGTGCTCTACAACTTCCATTTCTTTGTGAGTAGTCCACTGCAAAGGATGGTGCTGTGAAGGAAAATTACTGTCATCTGATACCTGGAGAAGTGATGGAGAGACTCATCCCTTACCTGCAGCCTGTCAGCAGTGCTGAGCCAGGCTCACTTAATGAGGTACATCAGCAAATCCTCAGACTGCCTCTTAAACTGGCCTTCTCTGGTCACTTTGTGTGTTGTGCTGGCTGATAATTGTGTGGGAGCAGGGTGTGATTTCTGTTTGTTGCTGTTCAAAGAGGGATTTGCTGTTAGTTGCACAGTTTGGGTTTAACAAAAACATGTATAAACTGGTTCTGATCAGTGGCGTCTGCACCAGCACTGCTAGAGCAAAATGAGTGCTTCGTATGTTTATTGAGGCAGTGCTGTTTATGCCTTAGATCTCTAATTATCTCCTCTTTGGCTAGGTTTCCTTTATCTGTACTCTGGGCAAAGTTCTAGTACTGTACTTCCTCTGGCTTGTTTATAGCCATTATGTCAACAGCTATGAGTTTGTTTCTTTACTTCAGGTAAATCTGTACTTTCACAGGGACAGTATTTGCACTGACCAGAGATCTTCCTTCCTTTTATAAAGCCCACAAGTGTTTTTTTTTCCTTTTTTTGTGATAAAAGCATTGAAATAAAGATGCTTTTTGACATTACTAATCATAATCTATGTGTGTCTCTTCTAGACATGTTCTTTGTTGCATGGCTGGGAGAATGTGTTCCCTCAGGGCTCTTTCTGTGTGTGGTTTCAATGGCCTCTTCCTTTCCACTTCTTTCCACAGTGGAGTAGTTTGAACTAGTCTTTTGGAGGAGGCCAGAGTTGTCACCGTTAGTAGTCTGTGTTGATTATAGTCCCACTGACCTTCGCTTAGACAGAAGGCTCACCCATTGATACAGAAATGCAGATGTATTTTAAACTGCTGCTGCCCTGAATTAATTACCTCTACAAGTCTGTCTATAGTGTCTGTCATAACTCTGGGTGGTTATTTGCTTTCACACATCTGGAACCCTGCTAACAGGGTTGGTAGAAAAACTGTGAACTGTGTGGATTCCTTTTCCCAGAACTTCCCTTTCATTGGAGATATCTGTCTCCTTCCACTCATGGTTGAACTAGACTTTAGAAATCACTGTAAATAGAAAAACACTCAAAGAATTTTCTGCTATGAAATAATGGAACTTGTACCTACTTCTGCGTATTTTTGTGCTTTTCTTCCCTTCTTGCAACAGAGGCAAGCAAATCCCTCATGTTTGTAGGACCTATAGCTTGGAGGTTCAAATTGCAACTCTGTTGGGAATCTTTACTGGCCTTCTCAGCAGGTCCTTGAACAACTAACCAACAGAGTAACCAACCATCTCAGCATGGCAGGGTCTCTGCTATGATCTTTCCAGGAACCTGCTTCTGTAACAACCACCTGATTTTGTCCTTCAATGCAAATTTTACAAGTTTGTTACAGGCCTCTAGAAGCCTGCATCAATCAGGAGAATTGATCTACAAATAGGTTAAATAAATAATTGAGCTGTACTGACCAGAGACAAATCTGGCTCTGAGGCAATGAGGAGAAGAAGAATTGTAGGTATTGCCTGGCAGCGTACAGCTTTCTCTATGTCAGAGATAATGACCTTGTTGAAATGACATGTCACCTCTCTGGGATTTAATAAGTGTTATATTGGAAGGCATCCCTCCCTGCTCTTAACTGACCCCGTGAAGCAACACACAGAAAGGCCTTAGCCAAGAAATGCGCTGCAGGATTTCCAACTGTTGATTTGCTGCCAAAGATGTTTGGAATATCCACTCTGCCACTGAAGCTGCCTAGGTAGTTTTACAGGCTGAGTGTCAAAATACATGATGGAGGGGGCAAAAAGCCCAAAACAAACTGTCTTTGAAGAACAGAATGAGCTGCTGCTTCAGAAGCTCCAGTACCTTTTCCCACATCTGGGAAGCTTACCAGAAGAATAGTGCCCTGTGTAACGAAGCATGAAGGGGGAGCTGCCGGACTCTTCCTCAAGATCTTTTTTGAGCTGGTTTTGTAACACCTCAACTTTGCTCATATATTCCTCCTGCCCCCTTTCCCACTCTCCCGGCTCCCCCATTCCTCAGTCTCCCCTCCCTCCTGCCACTTGGAGAGAGACACTTGAACATTTAGCAAGTAGCTTTCAAAGCCTTTTTATGGGTTTTAACTGCTCACTTCCTGCTGTTCCTAATGGAGTCAAGCAGTTAAATCCTGAACTTGAGAACCTGAAAAGGTCAAAGGAAGTTAAATTCCAGGTGTGTGGTGTTTCGGGATCGCCCCTGTGCCCAGTAGGAGCAACTGTGACAGTGTGTTTAGTACACAAACTGCCTGTCTGCTGAGCCTTTCCTTAAGCCCTGTGGTACTCATGTATTAGCATGGCCATCAGTCATCCTGCTACTCGAAACAGCAAACCTGCAGGGCCAGCCTTGGTGTGATTGCTGTGGGAAGAGAATGCATGACACCAGTTTATCCAGGTGGGAATGGCCCTAGCAAGTACTTCTTGGGCAATCTTTGATACCCACTTGGGAAAACAGCTGAGTATGGACTTGCTCTCAGCTTAGCTTTCTAACTGAAAAGTGTCTTAGCCGAAATATGAACTGAACTGGAGAGACCTCAGCTACTGGATGAATGGCAGAGGGACTGTTTTGTGGTATACGCTGGAAAAAGAAATTTTCTATGGCAAGAATATTTCCAGGCCAAATCCATACCTCATTAGCATGAAATAACTTGATTGCAGAAGCACTTATATAAATTCATAGGAATTTATGTGAAAGGGTCAAGTAAGACAGATAGCTTTAGTGAAGAACTTGTGTCTTTAACTATATTAATTTGCTAACTGTTTTTTTAAAAGAATTGCCTTTAAATTTCACTCTTCCTATGGATTTTTTCTCCAAGTTTTTAAAAAAGTGTAATGTTATCTCACTTTCAGCTAGCTCCTGCTTTTAGCTGGCTGAAACTTATATTACCTTGTGATGTCTTCCTTGTTTTGTAATCCTAATTATACTATTGAAAGAGTTAATAGATGTCCGTTTCAGAGGCTGTTTTCGACATCTTAATTGCAGTATAACTAATTTAAACCTGTGTGAGGTGTATTTGTCAATGTAAGGTAATAAAAGCAGCCTGCAAAGTGCTAGTAAATATTTATAGGATTTTCAGTCTCATTGATAGGAATTTTTTCAGTTTGTGTGTGATTCATTAGTGGTCAGTTCAATATTGGCATTTCAAATCTTGTGATTGACACTGTATGACCTTCTTGTCTCTGAAAGCTACTCACTGATTTGCTTTTGGATTGTGAATACTCAGTGATGTCTGTTTTTAATTTTGTTATTATTCTCAATCCTGGAATGAAAACAAAGGCTAGAAGCTTATTCCATCTCATTTGGTGGTGTATTTTTACGTGTGTACAGTTTGTTCTGTTCATGGACTTCATCCATGGAATTAAGATGCTATGTCCTCTCAAAGATGGGGATATTTAGAAGAGGAAGATGCTGAAGCATTTCAATTGCTACCAGTAATTCAGAAATTTTATCAGTGGATTGCATTGTGTATTGCTTGCCATTTTGAAATCATAAAGAGAGCTTTTATAATAAATGATAAGACAGAGATAGCAGCTTTTTTGGTCTTTCAATCATGCACATTTCTTAAAAGAAAAAATGTGTTGTTACTGGTTTTAGGTTTCACAGGCTTTATTATGGGTACAAATAAGATAGAGATTTAATAGTGTCATCATAATATGCCTGAACAAGGTTAAAAGGTCAAAAGGAGAAATGTTAATTTTTCAGTATTCAATTAATCAACCCTTACAAGCAAGCTGCTGCTGATACGCTTTTTCATTCACAGGAAGATATTGTTATTCACCTCCACCCCGTGGAACAACGAGGTGTACCTTACTCTGTGCGAGCTGTGTACATATGCTTCTCATTTGCCTCTGCTTTTTAGTCCTGGATTTGGCTCAAGGTACCGACTATGGCATAACTTGGTTGTTCTCCAGTCTGGGAAGTACCTGTTACTGTTGTCATGGCTGAACCATGTCTCAAGGCTGACACCACTGTCAGACACAGCTCTGAAATGCCTTCAGATGGGTCTGCTTTCCCTTTTCCAGCTGCGTTTCACCAATCCTCCACCAGTGCTCTCTATTTTCCCTGAGTTTTGTTTCTGTAAACTAAATTGACCAAATTTTGCTGAGGGATCCAAGCTTGCTGATTAGTTTTAGATTGTGAAAGGCTGCCAACTGAATAAATGCCTTAACAGCATTTTGGACCATTTCCCTGAATGTAAATCTTAACTGTGGATTAGCTGCCTTAGAGGATTAGGGCTGTGATACACTAAACTTGCCACCTTTTGATTACTGCCTTAAGTGGTTAAGAACCGAGCCCGGGTCGGTAATGAATCTGTTTTGCTGTATGAGACCTGGGTCCTTCTGCTGCTTTGATCTGTGACCTGTGCTGATCCTTTCATGGACAGTTGTTTGCATTTTAAACCTGTCTTTCTCAACAGTGAAATTGCTGCCTAATGCACGATCTCTGTCAGCCTTTAGCATTTATGCTGCTGTGATGAACAGCATCCTCAATTCCGAGTTAATGAATCGATGTTAATGAGCACTCATTGTCCACAGACGCCCACGCTCCGACTGACGGTGGAGAGAACAGTCTCTTAACATCCCAGTGGCCACAGGAGGCACAAGGGAGTTCTTGTCTACAGCTTTTTGTTGGAAGCTTCCCAAAATATTCTCTTTCCTTGCCTTGAGCTGACTCTTCAGCATTTCTTTGTTGTGTTTTTTTTTGAAGCAGCTTCCAGCTCGCATGTTCTGTTAAAGCACGTGGGCGTCTAACACACATTCTGTGCTTTGCGAGTTTCTTTTGGCTGGGAAACTGCTCTGTGCCTGAGGTTGGCTTTCTGACTCTGACCACAGTCTGATGATTGTGGTGGGAAACTGCTGCAAGGGTATTCTGGGTCTGCTGGAGCGTGTGTGAGAGCTTAATGCTACTTTCATGGCTTTGGTACTGTGTAGGAGGTACTGCCAAAGGAGATGAGAAACCTGCACCCAGAGGTGAAGGATTGGAGGGAATGCCCCAGGAAGACATGGGCCAGTGGGACTGAAGGTTTAGGTGCAATGTGAGACAGTGTGGAAGGGAGTGATCCTTAGCGTGTTTGAAACAACATTTTACAGCCTAATAAGTTACATAAGGAAGGCACTTCACAGAAGTTAGAAGCACAGTATATAAAAATAGAGAGCACTCCATCTCTGGGTAGTACGAAACAGCATTCACAAACTTTGTCTTATGCTTGGCATGAACGTTTAGTGCACGTGTCTTAATCTGTGGTGCTAGGACTGGTAGTGCTAACAGTGTTTTAAACCCTTGCATCTCCTTGTTTTGGCACTGAGCACTTCCTGCAGTAAGGGGTCATTTTCCTTTACAGAAACAACACCTTCTCCAACAATGCTAAACAAAAGATTTCTCACCTGTTTATAAAAGATAAATCTCTCTAGTTTCATTTTGAAAGATTTCAGTTTGTGTGCTTTTCTCTCCTAATATCCTGAACTGGGCTTGAAGAATGAACGATCATGATCCAGTCACACTGACTTGCAAAGAAAGAACTCTTCCCTAGACCAATTTACCAGGTTTATAAAAAAATAGAGCTGTGAAGCTTTTCCTCTCCTTACTGAGGTATGTTAGCAATTATCTGAGTAGTTCTGCAGGTTGTGCCCCACTTTCTGTACCCCCAGATCTTTGCAAATCAGCTTAGAGGAGACTTCAGAGAGGCAAGGTTAAGAACTGCCTTGTAAGTGAAAGTGTGTAGTCAAAGGCTGCCTCAGTCTGTTCACTCTTCCTTCCCTTTTGAGGAAAGAGAATGAAGCTGAGCCCCAGCAGTGATGGAAATGAACACTTCTAAATGAGGAGCCATTATGAACATCAGTGTTTAAAGGAAGATGGACAGTGAGACTTGACTGATTACCTCTTATAGACCACAATTTTGTAGGTTATTCAGAGTGTATTGATTGCCAGGAAGTAGTCTCTGAGCTGAGTGGATTTTTTCTTTCTCATTTTCAGGTTTGTGTTTATTATTGCAGTAACAAAGATTGTGAAAGCAGCTAGCACACGTCACTCCGCCAGAGTGAAGCCAGAAGGAGTCTTTTATTACTCTGTTTTTCTACATGTCAGTGTGGCAAGGAGGCCGTTTCAAGCAGGGCATATCCATGTCTGTGTATTTTCTCAATGTTTAGTGCAGTTATTTATTGTGAAGTCACGATGTTTTTCCGGTGTAAGGTTGATTGTTGTAGCTCTTGATCTGCTGATTAGACCTGAGGTTGTCTGACCTGTCGAGAGTACAAGGCCTTGCCTATGTGTGCTATGGAAAAGAGATGCATTAGGGGCAAGGTGGTGGTGGAATGGCAATTGCACCCTAAAGCTGGAAGTGGAAATGTGGGGTGTTTTCTGTATGTCTTGCTAGGAACTCCATTATGAGCTTGCTATTTTGCAATGTAATGGCAGGGAGAGTGTACAAAGGATAGAGCCAACACCTTCCTGGAGGTGTTTAATGACAGGATGAAAGGCAACAGAGACAAATTGCAACAAGGGAAATCCTCATTAGTTATTATGAAAGAAAAATTGATCATAAAGGTAGTGAAATATCAAAATAGATTACCCTGACAGCAATCTCAGCTGACTAACTTGACCTTAGAGGACCTTGTATTGAGGGGCAGTTTGCACTAGAAGAGCTCTGAATTCCTCCTGTACTTACTTTTCCTGTATTTGTTGCTTCTAACCTTCCCATGACTGTGCTGTACAACCCAATCACACATTGAGAGTCCCCGTGCCTTTTGGAGAAGCAGTGGGAAAGCCTGTTTGGTGAAAAACACTGATATCTTTAATGAAGCCTGCCTATGCCTTCTGCGCAATCCTGAGGGAACAGCCACTGCAGAGAGGGAGGCATGCTGCTGAGCCTAGTGTGAACAGGCTCCAACTATTCATTGGGTTAACATCCCTGTCCTGCCTGTGCCTGGATGTCACTGCACACTGTGAGTCCAGGAGGAGTGTGTTTTTTTTAGTATTTGCAGATGTGCAGTAAAATGTGTCAGGACCATCATGGAAACCATGCAAAAAGGAAATCATGGTATGGAAACAATCCCTCTCACATCCTGTCTGGATATGCTAAAACTAATTTGGGCTCGCTATACCAAGCAGTGCAGGACGGTGTGGGTTAGTTCACCACTCTGTTCCATAGCACTGCTTTGGGTATTCCTATTTGGAAAGTTCATTTCACATGACTGTTTCCTTTGTTCCCAGTAACACGGGAGCTGTCACTGGGAATGAAGTTCCTCGGTAGCACAATAGTCACGCTCATGAGGCTGGAAGAAGCTGTGCTGCATCTGTGGGAGAGAACAGTAAGAGTTAAGGCAAAGATCTGGAAAAAAAAGAAGCGGGGGGGGGGAATAAAAATGAGTAATTCCAAACTAAAATTCTCTAATTCATAGAAAACAAAGGGCATGTTTGTTGTGGATGAGTTCTGGTCTGATGGAATTTCTTTTTGGAAGTGCTGGTATGGGTGGAGCAATGAAACATAAGGCAGAAACCATATCTTTGATAGGGTTTCTATGCCACTGATTCAGAATTTAAATCACAGAGCACTTAATCATTGTCAGCTATGGAGGACTGTTGACTTCCAGGCCATTAAAAAAATGATACGATGTCCCAGACAGGAAAGAAAACATCCTTTGGGACTTGTCAGGTTGGGTTAAACAGCTGAGGATGGGTTTCCTGAAGGCTCCCTGCAGTTGTGCAGTAGCTGGGAGTGGACCTTGTGTCCTCAGCTTCTAAATTAGCCATGGAACAAGGGAGCTGGAGGACTGGCCCTGTCACTGTGTTCCTGTGTGCTCTGCCTGCACAGAGGGTTGACAGCAGGGGCACAGCAGCCAAAAGCAGTGTTCCCTGGGCTGTCATTCTTGTCTGCCAGCAAACACAGAGTAGCCACAGCAGTCTTTTCCTAAATGCTACATTTCCAATGTTTTTCAGGATGTTTGTTTACTTATTTTGGCCTACAGAGCATAGGAAACAGTATTGTCTTCCAGAAAGAAATGCATCTGTTCTGGTTTCAGCTGGAATAGAGTTAATTTCTTCTCAGTAGCTGCTATAGTTCTGTGTTTTGGACAATTTGTATTTTAGACTTTATCAAACTGTAATTTTTTACTTGCTGAGGGAGGTGGAATGAGAACCAAACATAAAAACTTTTGTTGACACTTTTTAACCAGGCAATGGTAAATAAATAGCTCTGTTAGTATGGAGCAGCAAGCCAGGTGTGTTTTTCATCTGTTTTTCAGGTTTCTCAGCACTCAGTCACACTCAGTGTTTTGGGATGCTGCTCAGTATTGTTATTGGTTTTTTTCCCCATGGTTTTAGTAATGACACCTAGCATTGCTTGATGACAGCATTTATCTTCAAGCACCCTGTGTTTGTCCCATCATTGTGCTGATAGGCTCAACCCATGTTTAGGAACCTTCTGCTAATATTAATGGCAGGTTCCAGTTCTGTAGAACAGCTCTGGGTGCTGGAAGAATGTAAGGGTGGAAAATGGCACAATTGGTGTTCCCAGCTACGTTTTGCTGAGATGTGCTCAAGTTGCTTCTGTAGCACTTGGAACCAGGACTCTGTAGAAAAGAAGAAGAGTAGGAAGGTGTGTATACACGTGTTGGTATGAAGGTGGGCCAGATCCTGAGGACACCTGAAGTTAATAAATATTATATTTGCAGAGTGAGTATGGTCAGGTTTTGCTTCCAGATGCACCCGTTTTGCTGCCTTTTTTGGCCTTTGCCTCAGGGAGTGGTTGAAGACAGAAAACTTGTTACTTGAAAGGATGAGGTTTTTTGGTCTTAATTTTATCACTTAACATAAGAATAGCATGCAGCCAAAGAAAATAGATGTGATACAACCTTTCTGGGAATGAGTAAATAATTAACAGAAGTATGTGGCCTGTGCCCCTACAAAGCTCATTTGTGTTTCAGATGGGGATAGGAGCAAGTTCACAATTGTCTCCCTGTCAATAAATCTCTCATGTCTTTCCTTGGACCTTTCTCTACTGTGTCTCTGTAAATGTTCCTCTCCTGGGGAAAAGAGAAACCTTGGACTTGTGTTTGCATTAAGAGTTTTGTTTTTACATTTGCACTGGTTTTCTGCATGGAATTCTTTACTCTCTCTGCTCTAAAATGCCAGCATTTCCCTTTCCTTGTAATGATTTCTTCTGAGGAGTGTTTTGCAATAATACATAGAAGAATGCTACATAAAATTAAATAGTATTGTATTGCCTCAGTGTATTGCTTGTCTTGAAGCTCAGGCCAGGTTATATTCTGACTAGGAACTAGGCAATTACATGAGAGTCTAGTGCTGCCTGTACGGTGTTATTTTATATTGTAGACAGAATAATAGGCTCAACCTTCTGCCAAATGCCCTTTCTTTACCACACCCTTCTTACCTTCTTCTGTTTGTACAAGATTAGTGAAGTATAGAGAATGTTTAATTAAGTTTAATTGCATGACAGCTTAAAAGTGGGAAGGTAATTACTCATTTAATTATTGTGCTGCTTCGTGCTTAAAGTGTGTGTATAATTGCTCTTTTTATAAGGACACTAGACTTTGCAAGCTTGCATGAAATTATAACAGCCTCATACCTTTTAGCTCTTCTTTAAAGTAAAACTAAGCAAGTAGCATCTGTAAAACAAGAGAAGTGCATTCTGTTACCCCAGGCATTCTCCCTTTTCCTTTCAGTTTTGATGGTGTCATCCTCCCTCCATGGCATTTCTGCACTGGGAAGGACTGTAACATTAATCACATAACGCACAGCTCATTGTCTTTTACGTATTTTTCATTAACAGCTGTAGAACATGTTGAGAACTTGGGATTGCAGACATGCTAGTATAAATTATTATTTCCTGTACTGTCTTCCTTAATTATTTCTACAGTGGCAACCCGATATATCATGGAATTTGGTTGTGTTAAGCAGTGAAAGGTTAAGTGACTCCTAGTAACCAGTGCTGATAGAAGGAGACTTAGCCAACGTGCTTAAGGGCTCAAAGGTATCTGAACAACTGCCCTTCTTTGCAACAGTTCATTTCTCTTCTGCCCTGACTAGTACTAGCAGTAAGGCTGAGATACTGAGGTTTGACCAACCCAATAATGCCTGGAGCAGCAGTTAACCGTGATGTCCAAAAGATGATTTCCCTGTAGAAGTCACCCGAGTGGAGAGGGAAGCAGAGCAGTGAAGGAGAAAGCCAGCTATTCAAACACAATCACTTTTGTAATTGCAAGGGGACTCAGTCCGAGGCAGTTGCAGGCTCTACAAGATTATTTTTTGTTTAAATAGCAAACAGTTAGATTACGTGAAATCCCAGTGCAAAAGGTCCCTCTGTAGCCATTAGGCAAGGAAAAAAATTTCCTGAACTCTCTCAAGGTTACTGTCAAATTAATTTCTGTACGAATGAGTTCCCTTACGTTTCCCAAGTGAGTGGCAATAGCGGGGGTGTGTGTGTGGCAGGGGGTCATCTGGTGAGTTAGTGCTTTTCTTTGGTGACCCTGATGTGACACAGCATAATTAAAGCATCATGATTAGTCCCTGCCTGAAAACCAAAGGCCTCAAGCTACAGAGGAACCAGGGGCTGTGAATGTCTGGATTGGGGCCCCTCTCCAGTCTGCAGCTATCCTGATTACTGCCTGCGTGCCTCCAGGCATTTTTCCTCAATTTGAGGGTGAGGTGGTCTAGAGTAATGCAGACCTGTCCCCTTGGTGCAGTCCAGAGCCCTATCAAAAATTTTGAGACCCCCTCAAAATTCAATACGGTTTAAGATTCCT
>VZRE01004497.1:0-32629 GCA_013396775.1 Cephalopterus ornatus | reverse complement strand
GATACAGTGCATCTGACCAGAACCACTGCATGTTCCTCAGCCCCACCAAGCAGCACATCTTACCCAGCCAGCGCCCTAAAGCCCCATATGAAAGTCTATTTGAACATGCAATCTGTGTACATAAGACTGTGCAGAACCATCCAGAAGATACTGGGACTCCAGCAGATGTGTTGTGCAGTGTGTTTTGAAATGTAAAGTATTCTCAACTCCTGAACACATGAAATATAGTATGCTTGCATTAACCAACTGTGCAGAGCTTGTGCAAGTAGATTCAGGTGTCCCAGTGTCCCTAACTGGAGCTACTGCACAGAAATAAGGAAGTTCCATAAAAGTGCCTCTGCCCCAGCTGTCCCCCAACCCCATCCACTACTGAAGAAAAATCAGTTGAAAGGCTCAAACTGTTCAACTTCAATGCAACAACACAATGTGCTGCCTCTGTTTGACTGCTTCTATTCATTCTTCTAGTCCTGGACAAGTTATTCGAGGTGTTTTCAGATAGCTTCATATTTTCTACAAAAGCAAAGGATAGAAATTATGAACACAGGTGAGCAAAGGACTATGGGGATTGCAGAGTCCACATGAATTACGTCATGCTTCATAAATACTGTGATCTCTCGATCTGATTACTGGAGAAAGCCAAATACATAGGAAGAGAATGAAACCTTGTCATCCTTTAGGCAGAAATGGTATAAGAGAGCTGTCATATTTTGATCAGCTACATTATCTCCTTAAGTAGATAGCTCAGTTAATTCCAGGGAATCAGTGGGAAAACTGTTATTGATTCTAATGGAACACAGATGTAATCTAGTAATCAAAACCAGTTTGCTCTTCTTTAGACTCTGTTTTGACCAAAGGTTTTGTGATATAAAATGTGGTGGAACAGACAAGTTGCAGACAGAACAGAAGTAAACAGAACAATATTCTAAACTGAATAACTCTCAAAGATTTTGTGTTTTTCTGTGCACAAAACCCATGCATTACAGAACTTACACATCTGAAAGGACTGTATATCAGAAAAACAGAACAAAATTATCGTTAGGATAAACATCCCTTTCTTTTACTTGCATGATTTTCTTGAATCATATATGTACTGATAATATAGAAGTTATAAATACAAAAAAGCTCAGTTGAAAAACCAAACCAAAAGCCACAACAACAAAAAGACACCATTCACTATGTAAAAAATGACCAGCAAGACTCCACTGTTGTGGCAGAAATTGATGGAGACATTCCAACAGATTTCTTTGGTATCAGAAGGAGCTGAGACAGAACAGTAATACAAATGC
Source organism: Cephalopterus ornatus (assembly GCA_013396775.1). Lineage (NCBI taxonomy): Eukaryota > Metazoa > Chordata > Aves > Passeriformes > Cotingidae > Cephalopterus > Cephalopterus ornatus. Next base: position 31,343 of record VZRE01004497.1, on the reverse strand, counting down.
CAGAGCACAATTGTTATCAGCCTTTAGCTCTCAATTAGCTCTTTGGAGAACCAAGATTATTAGAGATAATGAATGAGTCTGCCTGCTTATACACAAATTGCACAAATAAGAGTATCTCAAGATACAAGGTATTTACTAGATCAAAACAAGAAAGGAAGGTACTCACATTTAAATGACAAAACATAGTAGGAGACAATACAGACAGAACAAGTTTTTCCAAGAAAGTTTCAGGGGAAACAATCATGTGGATAAAACAAATATTTGGGAAATAATCTCACTCCACAGACAATGAAGTGACAGGACCAGAAGAGGAACAAAGGATCTGTGGAATACAAGTTTTATATTAACTCATTTTAAATACAAGATAGCCAGGAGGCCTTTCCAAAGTAAGCAATTCTTATACTAACAATGAAGGGGCAAAATATAATAAAGTAAAAATATATGTTAATGGAAAGAGTATAGAAAAAGAAACATGGCTGAAAGTAATGACTGCTGAGGAGAGAAGTTGCTTGTAGGGAACATTTTAAAAGATCCCGGTGGTAGCTTTACAATGCTCCATAGATGCTGAGGAAAAATGGGAAGCAAAATGTGTTAAAAACCCCCAAAACAAACAACCAAAAACCAAAACCAAACCAAACCAACAACCTAAATCCCAAAGCTCTTTTTTTCTCCCCTAGCTTTTTAAAGTCACTTTGAAATCATAAACAAAATGTTCTACTACAAGAAAAAACTAAGATGTTCAATGTGATTGCCACCAAATAGCGAGAGATATTTAATCATTTACTTCAGTAAACTGAACAGATTCTTGGTCAAATTTTGGAAGAATAAATACTGTTAAATGAAATGTAAAATTCCACTCTAACCAGCCCAACTGCAACAATATTGACCCTGCACATGAGAAAACCCTCCCTCTAGAGCCTTCTGCATTTGCATACTCATTTAAAGAGATATTTCCTTCTCTCAGAGGAGCCAGATATCTACTAATATGACCACAAGAGTATTCTGCACCACTACTTACATAGCCCAGGAGAGAGAGGGAAGTCCAGTCTGGGCACACTGTGGGTCACCAGAAATTAGAAGACAACCAAAGAGCAATCATGGGGGTTGTGAGATGTTCCTTCCCAGGATTACCCTGGTGACCTGCAGTGATTAGAGTCCATTTGAGCTCAGAAAAATATCATCCCCTTAACTGCACTTTTGCTTGAGAACTTTCTCACCATGTCATCTGACATCTACACATTTATGTGTCTCCTTCAGGTTTTGTTCTCATCATGCACTCACTCTACACTCACATCACAGCTCCCATCTATCCATTTGCCAGCGTGAACAAAGCCAGACAGCAGACAAGACAAACCCATGCCTCATGATCACACAATTCTGCATCCCTGGAGCTGGCAGAAGACAAGCCTTATCAGGAGTATGGGTTCTCTCAAATGGAGGTAGTTTCCTCCTAGTTTATACAAGCTGAATGTTATTCGAACTTTCTCCCAAATTATGCACAAATAAATACAAAGAGAACAAACAAAAAGTCTAGCAACCTACATGTTTCTCCAGACACAGGTTTCTCTTTTGAAGGTAGGATGATCTCAGGATAGCAGTTGCAATGAGGTAACTGCAATCAGATGACTCACAAGGTTTTCACTGGAAGCAGGCTGGACCTCTCTATCATACACTAAGAAGTTGGGCCCTTATGATGAAATTGTTTTAACTTCTAGTTTCCATTTCTTCCTGCTGCTTACACAGGAGAAAAGGGCACTTGCCTAGGTTAGGTCTGTATAAATATGGGCCCTGTAGTAATTTTATTTTTAAGCATCTATCTTTAAAACAAAAGCCTGGGGTCACACAGAATATGCTGAGTTAGAAGGGACCCGCAAGAAGCATCAGCTCCAACTCCTGGCCCTGCACAGGACCATGCCCAGGAGTCACACCATGTGCCTGAGAGTATCATTCAGATGTTTCCTTAACTCTGACTCTTGAACCTAAACCTCCCCTGACACAACTTCAGGCCATTTCCTCGGGTCCTGTCACTGGTCACCACAGAGAAGAGATCAGTACCTGCCCCTCCTCTTCCCCTCATGAGGAAGTTGTAGGCTGCAATGAGGTCTCCCCTCAGTCTCCTCTTCTCCAGGCTGAACAGACCAAGTGACCTCAGCCACTCCTCGCATAGCTTCTCCTCAAGGATCTTCACTATCCTTGTTGCCTTCCTTTGNTTTCTTATATTGTGGCGCCCAAAACTGCACGCAATATTAAAGGTGAGGCTGCCCCATTGCAGAGCAGAGAAGGACGATTCCCTCCCTCGACCAGCTGGCGATGCTTTGCCCCCCAGGACACAGTTGGCCCTCCTGGCTGCCAGGGCACTGCTGACTCATATTCAACTTGCCACTGACCAGGACTTCCAGGTCCCTTTCCCCGACACTGCTTTCCAGGATCTCATTCCCCAGTCTGTACAGAAATCTGGGGTTGCCCTACATCCCAGGTGCAGGATTCAGCTCTTCCCCTTGTTGAATTTCATATGGTTGGTGATTGCCCAGTCCTCTGATTTGTCAAGGTCTCTTGGCAGAGTCTTCCTGCCTTCAAGGGAGTCAACAGCTTCGCTGAGTCTGAGGACAGTGCTGGAGAAAGTCACGTTACAACTTAAAGCATAACAGATTTCATTTGGTGCTATTCAATGTGAAATTGATATAAAATACAGTAGCAGAGCAATCTGTCAAAGAATACTTGTTTCACTGAGCAGCAGAATCCACTTAAAAGTACATAACTCACAAGCATGTGAAGCAGATGACATTTTAATTTCTTTCATTCCTCATGTCTTAAGACTGTGGGATCTGATACATATGATCCAATATTATAAATCAGAAAAATTATGACTAAGAAGCAATGTCTGCAGGTTACTCTGTTCATTTAAGATTGTTCTGCAACCTTACTTCTTCCCTGACGCTTGTGTCTCAGCCACATTTGTCTCAGTAAGAATTACATAATGTGAAATTGTTACAGGTTTAAAGAATGTGCTGGGGAATAACTGACTAAAGGATTAGTCATTGTACTCCTGCAATCTACCAATAATAACAACTTACTACCTTTGTCACTAAAAATAAAGTGACATATTAAACTATACCAGGTGATTTGAAAGAAAGGGCAGGCTGTGTAACATATTGGCTTTTCAGAAGAACAACAGAAATAACTTGTCATTCAGAGTCTCTTCTGGTGACTCTACAGTGTAAAAGTCTTTCAGGAGAGTAAGTAATTTGGCTTGGAATTTCTCAAGTTTACTCATGCAGAATAAAATAGTTCAGAAGTGTGTAGACCTCCTGTGTGCCAATGTTGATTACTTGATGCTGTGAGGAAAATTACACTGTTCTATTTATGTTTTTGATTATAAAAGAGCAAACTTCAATTTTTTGGTAGGTTGAGGGTGTTAGGCTTTTACTTGCAATTCTTGCTGTTTTCAATGGCAATGATTGAGATGGGTTAAAACTTCCATTCTCTTACTCAAATTCTATCACTTTTCAAGAGGAAGACAATCACAAAGATTGCCCAACAACTTGGATTCAAGTGGTTCAATAGTAGTTTAAATTAGTGGGCAGGGCTATGCCGTGTGGCAACTTTGGCAAGAAGGAAGCTGGAAAGGCAGGAACAGTAACCTCTTTAGCCACTGCAACCAGAGCTGACAGGAACCATGGTTCAGAGACCTTAGCAGGTAATTTCCTTTCCTCCTACCCCACATCACACCCTTTCATGCATATCTATTCCCAGTGTCATTTGGACCCAACGTGGCATACAAAATTTTCAGGACTTAACTTGGTGTTAAATTCCTAACCTTGCCATGGTAAACCACCAAAGCACCATACCCAAGCATCATCTCTGTCGATCCTGTTTTAAACTCCCCTCTGCCCCTCTGCTCTCTCCAGGCCTGAAATGGTTCTCACAAGTCATCTGTATGATGTGAACATGTACATCACACATAAGACCTCTCACACAAGAACGCACATTTCTCACATGCTTTTCTTGTGTTGCTGAGCCTGTGTTTTCCTCACAACTCTCTGCCTGTCACTTTATGTTAAGCCTGAGTATTACATTGCTGGAGCGAGGAAGAAGTCTCCTGGGTAACAGAAGTATTTTATCAAGAAGAGAATTGTGCACAAACATGTCAAGAATACCTTTGACTATAACCGTTCTCATTACAGTTTTTCATTAAATGATTTGAAATCAGGAAAAAAATTGCACTTGGGAACTATTTATTGCCTATATACATTAACTATAGGCTATATATATATTAACTGCAAGCCCATCAATTTTCTGTTTCAAGGTGTCACTTTAAAGCCAGCCAGAAATTAAAGACAAATAGATCCATACTGCTGCATGATTATCAACACATCATTTCTCAGTTTTGCACTCCAAACTGTTTTTCTACTGATGAAGAAACATCAGATTTTACTTCAATGTAGCACCAAAAAAATGTGCTAAATATGATGGAAAAAGGGATACATTTTTCTTGTTGTGTCCTTCACTTAATAAAACGTAGCACAAAAATATTATAGAGGAAAATATATACTCAAAGATATCAGGAAAGTAGCCTACCATAGTAAAATAATATTGCTATAATTTCATGTGAATTCTTTGTTCCAAAATCTTTGATTTCTTGCTGTCACACTCAGCATACGTCACCAGGCCAATGAAATGTCTTATATGAACTCCTGGGGAAAGGATCAAACTCTGAGATGGGAAACAGTGTGGTGGGCCAACAGTGAAAATAGGTAGCAACACAAGTGGACCTGCCTCAGGGCTCGGAAGAGAAATCCAGATTTCCCACTCCTATTAAGTTCACACTTATTAAAGAGCTGTGCAAGTCACTTGCCCAGACTGTGTTAGATGTGCTCTTAACATTTGTCCACTAATAATAGGTACTGTTTTCTTACCGAGGTAGATCACACTTCTGCATAGCTTTTGTATCAAAGGCGCTAATGGTTTCTTTTGATATAGTACCACCACGCCCAAGAGCACGAGGAAGAAACTTATCTGATGGGAAGAACAAGGAGATGGTGGAGACAGCACTCCTGTACAAAGCTCCCTGCCACCAGACTGGGAAAGGTACTTCTGACTCTAGCATGGTAGCATGTGACAGCAGTGCTGGAACAAACACAGAACTGGCCACAGCATGCAAACTCTACATCCTGGGAAACTGCACGGCTTTTTTCTTTTTAAACCTGAAAGACTGCTTGATGAAAGACTAGAGCTGCACCTACACACTGTCAGTGATATTCTTCATGGCACTCACCTGCTGGGAAACCGAGACTGCGGGTTCTGTTATACATGATCTAGGGCTTGGGTTCAGGACCTGACAGTGAGAGGCCCTTTCACTGGGCTGCTCTCTGACTTGAACCTTGAACGCGCTCACCTTCTCTCCTCACTGCCTTTCAATGGGGACTTTGCAAAGAAGGATCACCATATACATTCCCTGTTCTTAAATCCTTTCCATGGGCAACTAGTTCCAACCTAATAGAAAATAGGGTCTTTGGTGTGATGCAATAGAGTCAGATGTATACGCTACTCCATTTCATCCTCCCTCTTTCCTTTGACACCCAGTCCTGAAGTTCCAATTCTTTGTAAGAAGCCTTTCTTAACTATATCTTCAACAGAGTTGCTATGTTCCTCAAGAGAAATTCGTTTTCAAGAAACCAGCATTTTAAAATACTGTTTGTCATGACAGGAAAATTTTCCAACTTAGTCTTCATAAGAACTGTCTCTGAGAAATACAGATGTTTATCCTTACACTTTGCTGATGCCATTGAGCTTGTCATGCAAATGAGGTCTCCTTGACTGTGTGTGCAAGTCCCTAAAGTTTGAGCCCTAGCTTCTTCCTATGTAGCAGCAGTCTGTTGCAGGCAGCAAGGTTCCTGGCATCCCACCAAAGTCCATGGAAAGGTTGTGATATGTTTCACACAGCTTTGGTTTAGACTCTACCTGCATAAGCAGCAGGCTGGAATGGTACAAGATAGACCAACGTGAATTAAAAAAACCCCACAGCATATTAGAATTCAAAACTAAATGGTACCTAGTGATTATCCTAAAACTACAATTGTGTGATTCTCTTGAAGAGTTCCAGATTATTTTAAGAGTATTCCTAAGAATATAAAGTCTGTGGTACAACATTGGAAACAAAATAGATTTGTTCTTCAATGAAACTAAATGTGCACCTATAAGGAGATGTGGGATAAAGATGGTGTGTGTCTTGCCATGCTCCAACCCTGGAGCTGGCCAAAGAACGCAACCATAACTCTGGATAGACTGCTGCCCACAACAGCCTGTTCCAGCATGCCCACAGTTCAGAACAGGAAGGAAAGATAGGGCTGAGCTGTCATAGCTGATGCTCCTCCAGGCTTTTAGTACATCGCAAAAGGGCCATAGATGTTTCAGGATCCCAGGGCCCTGAAAAACTCCCTAGAAAATAACTGGTTTTCAGTGACCTAGATAGCCAAACCTGAATAAATCAATTAATTACTCCATTGCATCCTCCAGTGACCCACAACCCAGAACCTTAGAAACTTGCTCTGCTTGAGCCTTGCAATTAGCAAGTCCTGGGATAGCCACAGCAGGCAGTTTTGCAGTGTGTGGAATTGTCATTCTGACCCCAGGTTCCTGATAGCTCTGGTCAAGCAGGCTGCCTTTTTCCTTACAAGCCATCAGGAACGACTGCACTGAAGGCAGTAACTGCACTGAACCAACCAACCTCCTGCTGGAGCAGCATCAAGCACTGAGTCCCACAGTGCACCAAACCTGTAGGGCAGTACTCAGGGAATTCAGGCTCTTCCACCACACTGAACATGTGAATTATTCTGCACAAACTGGACACTGACTGCATTCCAATAAGGAGACAAAGGATTATACAAAATAGAGCTGGGAGGGGCTGAGAGGGGTCACCTCATCTGTCACCCTGCCCCAAGGCAAGCTCAGCTCTACCTAAACCATTCCTGACAGAATTTTGCCTAACCAGTTTCGAAAAACATCCCATGATGGACATCCCACAGCCTCCTTAAATGGAAGAATAGTCTTCCACAGCTCAGCTCAATACATGTTCTAACTATCTCAAAGTAAAAAAATGACAGGGAAGTCAACTTTTAAATGTGCTAATAGGATTTAACCTCTCAGTTTTAAGGAAAGCCCTCATGAACACAGGAATGACAGCACAGTCTCTCTGACATACTTATACAGAAAGAGTAGGAGGCCTTACAGAGCAGCCCACAAAGGAGTGTAAGTCAGCAGTTATCTGCTCTGAAATTACAGCTATAACTCTGGAATACTATTCCCGTTGCACTGATGCTGCTGCTGGCACTTACACAGTACCTGTGATCTACCTGAGTGCACATAAGTGCGTTGGCCTCTCCGTGCTCTGCAGAACAGTCTTCAGCTGCAACACCAGCAAGGTTCTCAGCCTCAGTGCCTGGTAGGATTGGTTTTGAGGGAGGTCTCCGAGGTGGCCCCTCCTTCATAATCTCACTTGGGAAGACATCAGGAATAATCGGGGTAGATTGGTGTTGCCATTTCCATAGGGTCTCCCCTTCTCTGTGAGACAGGAGAGAGACCATTACCCCACAGCCAGACAATGGCTTTAGCTGATGATGGAGGAAAAGCAGAATTAAAGAATATGACTCTGCATGGCAGTATTTCCCCATTCAGTGTGGTTGTGTATGTATGTGCATCTGTATGCACATGTTAAAAAATGTGAACAAGACGCAAGTCTCAAAGAGGTCAACTCCCAGTTTCAGCCCTTTCAATAACCCGTAACTTGCATTCCACTGACTGAAGTGGATGAGACCCTAAAACACAGGGCCTGTTTGATTTCAAGATGATTTTCAGGGCTGGGGGGGGCTGGGGAGAAGAAAGAAAAAATAAAAAAAAAAAAAATAAAAAAAAAGGGAGAGAGAGAAAATAGAGGGGGGAAAAAAAGAGCTGTTCCTTTACATCCTTGTCCAAAAAAGGATATTATGTTCATTTTTTTATGTGGCCTTTCTCCACCAGTACAGCGGCTTCACACTGGTGCTGTTGAACACAATTAGAGTTTCACCGTCAGTCCCTCAAAGTCAACATATCTTGAAGTTATCTTCAAAATGGCCCTTAGGCAATTTATAGCATTTTGGAAGCCTACAAAATAGAAAGTCATAAAACAGACAGGAGATCAGATGATTGATTTTAGCATAATTAAACAAGTCATTCTTAAAAAGAAAGGAAAAGATAGAATGGTTAAAAGAAAGTAGTGGAGTTTATAAAGGAGAACACAGCAGAGTGGGAGAGAAGCTTCCCTGTGACCAATGGGTTGATTGGCCTCATTCAGACAAAACATATGAGGAATCTGCATCCCTATTCCTTTCCTCCCTGGAAAGAATTGGTTAGGTGAGACATAACTGTGAGTTACTCTTGGGCAAAAGAGTAGTTCCTGAGCTACATGACTGCCTTGAATTCCTTGTGTAGCACTAGCTGCACAGCCCTGGATGTCCCAAATCTTCCCCCTCACACATGGCTGCGAGTTACTTTTGCAATATCAGTGACCTGAATATATGAGAGCAAAACTCTCAGAGAGAATTAGATTCAGAAGGCTTGAAGCTTCACAGGAATCTGAAAGAGCTGGCATTTAGGTCTTCATGGCCCACTAGAGCCAGTTAAAAGGTCATAAATAAAAGGTTATTGACCTGTAGATTTTCTTGAGACTCAGAGGGCACCATGACTTCAGCCCTTGAGTTCTTCTCACAACACAAGGATCATAAAGGGTTCACAGGTCACTGACCCCACAGCATATGAAATCAGCAAAATAGCTGGTAGATTTACTCTGCATTTTATATGATTGTAATAGAGTTTAAACAGAGTACTAAGCAAATATCACAAATTGAGAAAGCTTATGAAGACCAAAAGTAATTCTCACTTTAAGAAATACTAAATGACAATCTGCAGCATAAATTATATAGCCAGTCAAACTAAAGATCATAAGGTCCTCTCTGGTCTCATGAATCTCTGTTGTTTCCCTATAGCAAAGCCAAGTCTTTCTGTGTCCAATTTTAGTTTTTCTTGTGTTCCTTCAATTATATTTCTCATGACCTTCCCAAAATCTATGCAGTTACTGTTTCTTCAAATAAATACATCCATGCAACAAACCATATTTTATACACTACACACAAGAAGGGTTTGTTCTTGGCATGTTGCCAAGAAAGCTTGAGAACACAAGTCTCTCTATCACTTTGATCATGAAAGACAAGTGGCTCTAGTTACTTGAAACTTTATTTGACAGGATGGAAGTAAGATAGGAAGTGAAATGTTAAACTGCACTATAAATATCAATGCTTCAGAAACATATAAGCAAAACAGAACAGAAGAAGTGGTTTTTGAAAAGGCAACACAAGAGGAGGGAAAGACTCTGGTATGCATTTTATCAAATGTCCCTTTAAAAGCATTGCCCTCGTGCAAGTCCAAGTCTTGACTGTTGGTATGTTCAGAGCACCCTCACTAATTCTAGCGAGCCACTCACTAGCAACAGCAGATTGCTGATGTTTAACAGCGCTAATCAGCATCAAAATGCTGCTGCAGCTTTATGAGCACCTTTTCACCCACATTCTTCCCTCACAGCGATTAAATCCTTGAAGTCAATAGAATTAGTCCTGATCCAGGCTGGTGGAAATGAGAGCAGAATAAGCACCTTGTCCCTTCAACTGATAATCCTTGTAATAGTCTTCTCCTAACAGAAGAGCAAAAGGCACTGCCTGAAGAAGTTACCACAACTTTCAGCTAGACTGAATATTTTACACACAATGTAAAACCTGAGAAATGACATCAGAAGTGGATGTTTCTTTTAGTTTGTTTTTTCTGACGTTACTGAGCAACTGTATTTTGGCTTTAGGCCCAAAGCATATTATATAGATGAAAGACCAATAGCTTATCTAGCCAGCCTGATTACTATTAGGATAGGACTGAGCAAGAGCAAATTTTTGAAATGCAAATAGTTGCAATATTTTAAAGGATTCAAAGAACTGATGAGTTCTTTGTACTTTCCTTTGTATGGAGTATATATTTAAAGACCATTGGCAGCCAGTATACTAAATGAGACAGAGCAGGCACTGTGGTGACTGCCCTTTTTATGATATTCTCAAAGTCAGCTGGATTAGTAGCCCCAGAATTACCTATCTTTCCTCTAGCCAACAGAAGACATATATGAAGAAGTAACCACTACTATGGACCACATCACACGAGAGAGCAATGGAACACAACACAGCTGCCATAGGCATTTTCTGCACTCTGCTTTGTATGCCAGAGGATAATCCTGTGTAGAAGGACACATAACATGGACAGCAAGCCAGTAGTCACCAATTTTTTCCCACAGAAACTTCCCCTTCACAGGTGTTTTCATCTCACATTACCACTTGGCAAATGCAAACTAGTTCATCCATTTTTCATCAAGAAGAGCACAATTTCTAGCTATCTCACCCTTAATGTGGAGGAGGAGCAGGCACAGGAACCTGCAGACCAGCTGACGCAGAGTAATCTGTTATCTACAGTGACTTCTTCACATACCCATAGTTTGAGAACTCTCATACAGTGCTGCAATACTGGCACTAGCCTACTGGGAAATCCATTTTCAGCTCACACATGGGAAACAAGTATTCAGTCAATTCTAACCAGAGATCTATGAGCCCAGAGACTAAGCCACCAACCTTCCTGCTATTGTTTTATCTAAGAAAATCACTTTCAGCTGTTAGCCTCTTTTCTTCCTCTAGTGAAAACTTGATCATAATTCCTTTGAGACCAAATTGCACATCAATCAGTATTTGCAGTATGAAGTCTGGAATAATATATTAGAAACTTAAAGAGTTGTTGTAGAAATCTGTGATATGAAATCAGTGACAGACACTGTTGCCAAAATCTGGTTGGTTCATCAAATAAGACGCTGATGCATTTCCCTAATCTGTTTTCAGTCTGTTTGGTTCTGAGAAGATTTTTGAGAAACAAGGAAAATAGAATATTCCCATCACATCCTTCTAAGGAGAATAAAAGAACTGGAAATGCATCAGTAGGCATCACAATGAGCATTTAAGAATCAACAACCCTAGCCTGATGTCTGTAGTTCCTCCACACCAGTATAACAGAGAGCCCCAAAAATGTACCTCCACTAGATCTTTCTATTGTTTCTTACGCTCTGACATCTGACAACACTTCTTGTTTGTTTCCTTCTCATGCTGGACATCTTGCCCGGGGCATAGGAATTTTCATCAGCACATCTGCATGCACCAGACAGATCTCATTGTGTGAGGAGAGATATATTGATGTATGGTATTACAACAGTAAGAAATTACATCTAGCTTTTATTGTATTTAATAATAGCTAGAGATAGTGTAACCATTAATCCTAGCAAGCCTGGAGCTTTTCTGTTTATGGTGTTCTCCACCATCAACAACCAAATGCCTCCACTCAGTCTCCTTTCCGGTTCAGCAATACCCATTGATCCTCTCACTTCCTTCTTGATCCTCTCACTTCCCTCTATAACTTGGCCATTACTAAGAGCTGAAAGTCTTCACCTCCACAGCTCATCATTTACCAACTATTTTCAAATTGTATCCAAATTGCTTGTAGAGTTGGGAATTTGGGTACACTGCTGCTGATGCAGTGTTTGGGCTAAACTCAGGTACCAGTGCTGCTCAGTGACTCCTGAAGAGTTAAAGGTTCATCCTAGTGTATTTTGGTGGTGACTGGAGCAATAGGGGTATTTGCAGACAGATTAATCCAACAACACTAGAATATAACTATTTAAACTGTTCTCTGAATTGAAGTAACTGGTCAAACCTGTTCTAACAATAGCTTCTGGCTTTGAGAGTAAGCAACACAGTGAAGCTGCTGCTGGAGGGGATCAGACATTTCAAATGGAAGTATTTTACATACTTTGGACTTTCTCCAGGAAACCATAAATGGTTTTTGGGACAGAGTAAAGTCCTTCAGCTATCTCCCTTGAGCAATCATCATTCTTAGTGTGCAGCATGCAATACCTTTTTTCCCCACCTTAGCAAAACATATCATTGTAGGCAGATTGCATATTCCCACTAGGCACTTTAACATAAGCCGTTAATGACTTGTGAATTCCTTATGCAGTTAGGCAGAGAAGACTTGTTTCACACTAAGCAGGTAAGCAAAATTTAAACCAGATTCCAAAGAGGAGGGACATTGAGAGAAGTTAAATTAACATAATTTTATATACCTAAGCAGAGGAAAGAAAGCATGGGAATACATTGACAGCCTTCAGTGCTTACTTGGAAGACTTATTTTCAAGAAAAAACTGGATGTGGAACTTACTGTCATGGTCTAGTTGACAACATGGTGATCAATCAAAGGTTGGACTCAATGATCTTGGAGGTCTTTTCCAGTCTAAATCATTCTGTGATTCTGTAAGACAAGAAAACCAGCTCAACCTAGGAGTCCTAGAAAGAAGTTGTCAGTTAGGAAGTTCTTAGAACTACTTATAAACCTTGACCTAGGGCATGCATTTAATATAACAAGGTTCTTTGCCAATTTCTGACTTGTTCAGTTGGACTGCCGAGACACACTGCAAGACTTCAATCGCATAACAAAATATCAGCTGTGAGAATACCACTTTAAATTTCATGAGCCATAATGTGAATCCATTTTCACTCTGCATTTCCAGTTCAAACAACAGAACTGCATGGATATGTGGATTTAAACAAGTCCTCCCTTTATGTAATAGCAACTTCTGTTGGAGTAGAGGGATGATGCAAATGAAAGGTTTTTGTAATACTTACCAGAACCTCACTTCACTGGAACAGGGAGCGAAGTGGTATTCACAATCAATCTGGTTCCAGTAATTAAAGGCATCTTCTACATCTCCTCCTTAGTGGCAAGAGACTCTATTTACTGGTTAATTAAAGGCTGTTTCTTAAGCCCTTTCAAAACAGACATTAAAAAAAAAAAAAAAAGAGAGAGAAGGCAAGGCTGAAATTATTGGTTAGGCTTTAACCAAAAGCAAAGATTTACGTTTATCCACTAGATTATGTGTGCCTCTGTTTTTAAATGTCTTGTTTCCTTTGAAACAGCTGAGGGTGAGAAGGAAGGTGCACGTGTCCTAACAACTTTCTGGACACAACTGAGCTTACCAAGAGTCCCATGCCCCAGCTGGGGTGAGCAGTGGACTACAGCGCTGGCACACCTGGGCTGCATGTGCTGGCTGCACGGCAGGTCACTCCATTATCAAGGCTGCAGGAGACCCTGAGCATACTCCAAGTACTCCTAGGGATGTACGCTACGAGAGGTGAAAGGACAGTAAGGGATTCTTTACCACAGTTGGAATATTAGTACAACTTACGACAGTCAGACTGACCAAGGAAAAAGTATGTATATGATGTCTTTAGATGTCAAGATTATCTCACTTAGAACAAATTTTCCTGTGTTTCATTCTAGCCATTCAGCTAATTAATTTTCAGAGTAAGGGTGGTCCAGAAATCTGGATTCTATTTAAGGCTCTGGAAAATGAGGATTTGTTTCTGTCCTGCACCACAAACTTCTTTTGTAAGCCCTTGTTATCACAGTGCAAGACAAAAAAAAAAATACAGCTTGCATGGTTACACCCCTGTGACTCCCCCTTCTGAAGTGATTGCTCAGTAAAATCACCTACACGAGATTCTCTGTCTCTGTTTACCAATGCCCAGAACAGAGCTTTCCCTTGTCAACTTGTTGTAACAGCGAATGCACTGGGAACCATCTGGATTCCAGCACCCATGACAGAGGGCACAAAGTCAGTATATCAGCTAGGAGTGCATATCTGGGCTGTTCTTAAATCCTAATGTTAAACTGCAAAATCAGTCTTTCCAAAGAAAGACCTTAAAAACATGTTGCTAATGCATCTAACCCGTTATGGTAAGTCCTTGCAGATTCAGTGCTGAATTGTCTGCTGGATATCGTTCAGTGAGGCAGAACTGAGTCTTCTTCCTGCCCCAAGCCAACAAGCAGTATCATGCACAGGTTGGTACAGTCAAAGCACAAGTTTCTACTGCTTCAGCTAATATAGTTTGGCCCTCTACCAGGCTTACTTAATCAGATTTAGAATAATGTTATCTATTCCCACATAATTTTCTGTCAGTCCAGGCCATGAACAGAAAAACTGATGGTCTAGCCACAGAACATTGTAGGACCTTATGAATTATTTCCAGTTTGTTGTTAAAAAAATTCACCAGCACTCCTCCCCATACAAGTAGTGTTCTGAACATTTGCAGTAGTTTACTGCATAATATAATATTTAATTTGATAATAATTCTCTACCTCACAGCTGGATTTGAAAGACTTATTCAAGTCCAATGCAGATGTCTGTTCTGTCCTGTGCAGCTTCTTATACTATCCTTATAGGCAAACAATCAGCACCCATGGGTGCTGCAAAGGACAGCTGGGTATGAGGGAAAGGGGTGCTTTCTAGGTGTACACCTGTAATTCTGTATGCACATATCCACACATGTTAATAAGCTTTGGTTTAGAGAAGTTGATGAAGTGTGAGCATAAAGGCAATTTATTGGGTCTTTGATTCAAAGAAGTTAATTTTAGAGTTTTTTAAAAATCTTGTTCTTATTCCTCCTTGCATACCAGTTTTCCCCTCCCACAAAAGTCCCATCTCCTGCCCAGGTGGTCCTAACCTTTCTGTGGAAGGGCTGGGGAAGCGATGCAGGCTCCAGTCCGGTACCTGCAGTGCTAGGTGAGTTGACAAAACACCACACTGCAAGACACACCACAATGCAACTCCAAGAAGAAAGCCTTCAACTACTGTAATAGTTTAGCAGATAGGCATGAAACCAGACTAAAATTCTGATACAAAAGCATCTTAGCTGCTGGCATTGTGTACCAAATCAGCTGCCTTTTTTTCCAAATGATTAAATCTTGCTGAGTATTTTCAAATAGAGGCTGCATAAAAGACCTCAAGAGACAAGGGCCGTTGCATGGCAGTGCTCCCTATGCTGGCTGTGTACAGTCCTGAATTCAGCTGAAAACTATACTCCAGGTCTTCAGAGGACTGTCTGTCTTATTCCTGCCTCTTGCTATCTCACAGTCATTTGCTTTTCCAGCAGGAGTAGTCTCCTATCTCTGCTGGCTTGAACTTCTCCCTGTCCTCTGTGCAACTGTCACTGTTAGGAAGTTTCTTTCTCCACCAGATAGGTTAGCTTTTGGAAAGCTCTCCATCAGCTTCCTCTGCCCTTCCACATATCTCCCCTAAGTATTTCTGCTTATTTAATCCTCTCTTTGGACTCCTTCCTCATCCACAGGAGGGAAGTGTGACAGACAAGTAAATCTGCAGCTGTCATCACTTTTCCCCTGGCAAGAAGAAGAACTGACAACCCAGGTTTTTCCCACAGCTGAGCAAACTAGAACCCATAGGCTACACGTCTGCCAGTAATAAACCACTAATCTGTTGTGCTTAATTGTTACAACAGGTCTAGGCATATTTTCTTCTGGCGTAAATTTACATTCTCCTAAATATTACTGCCTTATAGACATTACTGATTGATTAGCAGGTTCTGTTCTTGTAACGGGATGTTTTTACCTCTTCACTGCATACTTTTCAACAGGAGTGATCTGTCTCAATTCACTGATCAAAAACTGATCACAACCTGCAAAAGGCAAACACTGCTGTGATTAAAAGTCAGCAAAGTGCAATGCCATGCAGCTTGCTCTGTTTGTGTAAATCACTCCAATGCCCAACATCAATCAAGAGGTGAAAGTTGCTGACAAAAGCTACCTTTCATGAACATTTCCATGACCCACTACTTTCTCAGCCCTTTCTTTCTCCCCTGGGAAACAGGCAGCTTTTTTGCTTTGCTCCGAAATTCTCCAAAAGAGTATGTTTCCCAGCAGTGTCTAACAAAGTCCCTTTGGAGAACGTAACAGTGCCTCATCACCTTTCAGTGATGAAGGAGTTAGGAAACCTCATCCTTCCATTATTCACAGGGCAGAGCATAGGAAGGTCACAGAGTATCCCCTCTGCACAAGCCCATAATATCCTCAGAGCAGTCACATACAGCCTGATCTTCTCCTTGCTGACAGCCAGTGCAGTCATGTAGTAACAACAACTCTTAGCCCAGACTCTTTAATACTTCATCATGAACTGGACTCAAAATATGAGCCTATTCAAAGCACGTCTTCAGCATTTAGGAAGAACAGGTATGAGGTATCAGGTAAAGAAAAATTTCCAGTCTTGGAAAAAGGGGGAAATTTATGAAGGTTATTTCAGAAATTGCAGCCAAAACATAAAGAGGTCCAAAGAAAAGGAAAAGATTTCTTTCAGCTTTTGTGAAAGCTTTTTTAGCTGCACATCTAACTAGTTACATAGCCTTGGGAGAGCCTCTTAAATCACCCTCACCTAATCACAGTGTTTCCCAAGTAACTCTATCTCCCCAGAAGCAGGCAAAAACACCTGAGATCTTGTAACATTGTCAGCAATTAACATTTAAAGACAATCATATGACACAAATAAGATAATTTAATTAAATTCTGTAGAGTTATGATTGCCTCCAGATGGGAGAGACAACTTCTTATTCTTCAGAGATTATATGGTAGAACAGTTGGTTGCTTCCACCCATTTAATCTTCACAACCAAAATCAGTTTTCGTTTGACTCTACCAAATGTACATATAAGACTTCTAGCAATAACAGTTAGACCTTGAATCTCACTGGCTTTGCTCTCAGGAACAAGTCCCGACTGGAGAAGACAGATTTATATAATGGTACACTTTCATAGGAGTGTGCAGACACTCCTGTAGATTTAAAAATGTATGAATTTTGGGTAGAAATAGTAGTGTTAGAGGTGTTTGAGTTTCTCAAGCTAATTAATACCAAGTTTTGAATTAATTTGGTTTGATATTGTTTCATAGAAGGCAGAGAGATTCCAGTTCCTGAACACCTCTAGCACGGCTTTTTTAACAAAAGGCACCCTGTTGGGAAGGCTGCAGAGAAATTGTGTTTGATCAGAGGAAAGCAGTATTGAATGTGCACCAATCAGATAGACCTAGCAACACTCTAGAGCTCATGAATCCCTTTGTAGTTAAGGCCTATATAACTGTGATCACATTTTTTTTAAGGCAAAGAGGAAAAAGTGAACATCCAGAACTATTTTAAGCATTTTCTTGAACAGTGAATATCTTGAAGAGATAACATTCAACTTTTTGATTGAAAATAATTATTTTGTAAACTTGGGGGGGGGGGACACAAAAACAATAGGTGGAAAGTTGTGGCTGCAATGCACAGAAAAGGGAAACAAAGATAAATGTGAGTGTTGAATCCGCAAGGATTGTTCACTAGAAAATTCTCCCTGTTCTGAAGATCTTCTTGCCCACATAAGCCTGTTTGAGAGAATGTTTGTGGGCAATGGCCACAGTCAAGGCAACCTCCATCTTCTTTTTTTTCAAGAGTAATGTTGGAAGTGTCAAGACAAAACATAAGCAACTAGTTCTCTCTTTCTGATCTGTAACACAGGTTAACTAATCCTCTTTTTAATTTACCAGTAAACCAGCAGTTAACTATTTGCCACTCTGTCCTGCCTTCACAGCAAACACTTTTTACAGCTTTGGTACGATGACTTAGCTAATAACATGTTGGGGCTGAGCAGTACTTTCTTCTTTCAGATCCTTACAGAAATATAAGGTATTTGGCTACAACTATCAAGTCAAATAAAAGCAATCTTTTGATCTTAGAAATCTCAAGAGCACTATTGTTTCCACGGTCCAGCTGCACAACAACGTGCATGTGATTTTTTGAAAGTGAGCCCAAAGTAGAGGTATGGACATCTGAAACACAACAGGAAGGTTGAGGTCTGAAATAATTATTTTCATAAGGTCTGATGCCCGTCTTGATGATTTGCATTTCATCTCTATACACTGAGCTGGTGAATAAATCCTGTTTTCTACTCTCTGTGTCCAACACAATACACTATTTACTCACTTGCTAATCAACTTATGCCTCCTAAAAAAGCCTCTCATATGCCATTTTAGAATTTTCAGCAACACCTTCCCTGCCTAAAATATATCAGTGCCAAAAGAATGCACTATTAGCAAGATTTGTACTTTGCTGGTTATAGGTCTACATAACAGCTCCAACTCCATTTCACACACCCATTTCCTACTAATTTCTTTGTAAGCACTACATTACCAAAAAGATTCAGAATCAAGATCTTAGCTACTGGCATGAAGTGTCACTTACTAGATAGGAACAGGAAATATTTTTTTGCCAAACCTCACATATTTTAATGTGTTTGCCAGTCAACTCCCTGCCCCAGAGATTACCTACCTTGTCCATTGGAAAGATGTAGCCTGTCTATAAAATAAGACTGATTTTTAGGTGTCTGCCTTATCATAAAAAGACTGATCCTTACTTTAATATATTATGAAAGTATATATTGTATGGTGGAGCAGCAGATGGCATTTCTGAATCTCTTGTATGTATATGGTCAATATATTCAAGGTTCATAAAGTAAAAGTCCTTGTGAAAGAATTATAGAATCATTAAGGTTTGAAAAGATCTCTAAGATCATTAAGTCAACCATCAAGAAGACAAAATACACGGGGTTTATAATTTGATAGATACTGCCTGTTCCACAGGAGACTCTAAATTCAGTAGGTATATGATAATACATTATTCTTAATTTAGTACCAAATCTTGGTTATATGTAAATCATACACATTCATCGTAAACTGTACTAAAACCTCCTTTCTACTATAATGCCATTTCAGCAGATAATTTAAAAAAGAGAAACATCTGTCTATTTTTAAAACATACCTAAATTGGAGAGATGCAGACAATGACCTGATGGGAAAGGGTAGAGATGGATCCAGACTCCAGAGCAGGGCCCAGTGACAGCACAAGAGGCAATAAGCACAAACTGATAAACAACAAATTCCACATAAGCAAAAATGTTTTACTGTGAGGGTGTTAAAACATTGGCACAGGTCTTCCAGAAAGGTTATAACATCTCCATCCTTGGAGATACTCAACCTTGGCTGGACATGGCCCTGACCAACCCACTGCAGCTGACCACACTGGAAGCCAGGACAGAGGTTGGACTGCACCATCTCCAAATTGCCCTTCCAATCTCAGCCCATCTGGGATATGATGACTGTGTGATACTTGAACATGCTGGAAAGGCAGTAATTTTCAGCTATTCATACCAATAAAGAATATTTACAGAATACATACAGAATTATTATATGCGCCATTTCCCAGGTTCTGCATGCATGCAGGTCACGGGTTGAGATCTTCTGTCTTTTGCTGCAGGCTCAGGTGAAAAACGAGGTTGAGGCAGAGCATTTCTCTGAGCCATGGCTGAGGCAGACATAGTAACTCTGAGGCTGGTACCAGACTAGTCTGGGAAAGGCAGTACTCAAGGAAACCCTCTCATAACCAGGAAAGCAAAGAGAAACTCCTCAGGTAGGTTAGTTATGCCACACATGCCTGCTGCAGGGTTTCTTGCTCTGATATATTTGATAAGGTGATTAATCCATGCAGGATGCTGAGCTAGAGTAACAACCGTCTGTCCCCGCCTGACTGTAGCCCTGGTCTATGCACCTGACCCAAGACACAGTGAGTGATAACAGCCTATTTGCTGAGCATGTCTCCATCAGAGGTGCTGCTGGTGTTCAACAGCACCAGAGAACAGGTGGATCACTAGTTCTCATGGCCACAAGAACAGAAAGAAATAAATTTAAGATTTTTGCATCTAATTCTTCACAAGCATTATGAGCCCTCAGACTGAGCTGTCAAGATCACCAAGTAGCTAGTTCTTCCTATTTTTTCAGAGAAGAAAATAGAAATGTCAATCCCCTCTCTGCCAATACAGTTCTTTGCAACTTGATGGAAAGTATTTTATACATTTTTTAAAATGCAAACATTACTGTTTAGACAGTGGAAAATTCAGCTGAAACTCATGTTTCTTCTTTCTATCCTATAGAGAAACTAATACAGCATAATGAAAAAAGAATGACAAATAAATTCTAACATTGACAGTTTAAAACTATTAAAGTTGTATTGTTTACATGTGTGGTATTAGGATTTTCCCAGTCATCTTAGTTGCTTTTTGCCTACCATGTTGTTCAAGCACCCTTAAGAGAAAGCAAACTCTGTTTGTCCATGGACCAATATTTTTGATGGCTTCACTAAGAGTTACAAGTTTGGCCCTTTATTTTAGTACTCTGCAGTGCTCCATCATGAAGTGGTTTCCTTTCAGCATGTGCCTCAGTCCTGCAAGTGATGCATGTTAACATTATGGTCTCTGAATGAATCCACTGAACTCAACAGAAGTATGCAGGCTGTGTGAAATTAAGCACAGAGACATGCTCGCAGGATAAAGGTTGTATCTGAGATGTGGGAGGGAAAGCTAAGGCATTTTATAGGCCAGATTTTAACCACATTAGCTCAACAAACATAGGGAAAAAATAAGTTTTGCATAATTTAGAGATCAAAATTAATCCATTGTTTGCCATTCCAATGAAGTTAAAAATTACTGTTACACCTTTTAATTTAAATATTTGTGTTATGTGGCTTGACTGTACAATTGTATAAACAGCCAGCTAGTTTGCCTCAGAATTTATAAAGCCAGTAGCAGTCTTTAATGGTTTGGAGGGGTTTTTTACCACAAATATTTTTCTCCTCCCAGTAACTTTCAAATTAATTAAAGCAGGAGAAAGAAATTACTTATTCTTCCAAGGACCAAAGTAGCTGCAAAGAGTGAGCAAATGTGCCTTAGCTTATTGGCAGCTGCATCTGTAGTTAGCTGTAGCTGAGCCTTGGTGTAGGGAAAGGATCCAGAGCCACATCCTCAGTTTCTGGGGTGCAAACAGTTCTGAGCCATCTGCCCACCATGGCCAGCAAATACAGCAAGGTCATTTCTTCCCATTTTCTCTGGCAAGAAACTCCAAGTAGAAGATCACCATGACCCTTCCATAAGACAGAGGCTTGAGGTGAGTATGCCCTATCCTTTCCTGAAAGCAAGATGGACCGTAGATGTCTCCAGGCTTTTGAGCAATAAGTTCATACTTTTCATAGCATCAGATAAAATAACTTTTAAATAGAAACAAAAATGCACTGCAAGAGGTTAACCAAGTAGAGTTGCTTTGCCACAAATACCGTGTTTTCTTGGAGGAAGGCTGTAAGACAGAAAAACATCTAGTTTTTTCCTGCAGCCTTGGCCAAATCCAGCAACTGTGGGCACTGAAGAAGCCCCAGAAAATCTCCTCTGGCCTCCTAGGAAACTCTTCCTCCAGCATTTCAGAGACTTTGCATTAGGTCTGCTCCAACCGAAAAAAAGCTCCTATGTTTCTCATGGTGCCACACTCACCACTTGTGTTATCAATGCCTCCCTCCCTGCACACAACAAGAGCATCTCCCACAAGCAGCTGCTTTTAACCCAAGCAGATTTCACTTCATGCCACAGTGCCCAGCTCACTGTAGCCAGGCAGTGCCCAGCAGTGCTGTAGCCAGGACACAAACAAGTGGGTTTCCTGGCCACTGCCAAGTCACTTTGCTTTGAAAAAAAAGTTCCACTTTTGTACGGAAAATCAAGCAAACCAAACGTCCATCACAAGAAGACTGGCAGAAAAATCTGCAAAAAAAATCAGGTGAGGAAAGATAGACTTCTCTACTCTGTGATCAAAGAGTTAGTATTTTCACTTGGGTGAGAGGCAAGGAGAAGGGAACTATTTCTACCAACTCAAATCAATTTGCTGAAAATGCAAGGTAGCCAATAAACCCAGACATAAAATACCCCCAGTAACAGGAAGGGTGTTTGGACACACACAAGCAGGGCAAGGAAGTCCCTTTTGAGACCATCTGCATGCACTCAGCTGTTCAAGAATGCCATTTGCAGGATCAAAGATGAAAAGCATATTTCTGCTAGAAGAGGACATACAGAGACTGTCTCAGAAGAGCACATACATCAGCACTGACAACTAACCCTTTCATAGTTAACAAAGCCCTAGCTAACACAACACATCAAGTCTTACCTTACTACATGAGTATTTTCCAGGGTTTTGCCAAGTTAACCAGAAACAGCTAAAAACAGGAGTGTGCCACTCAGGGTTGCAATCAGCTAATAGCCACAAGCTGTGTGAGAAGGAGCTAAAGCTCAGCTATACAGGTAGTCCAGGACAAAGGCAAATACTCTGCAGGATCATCAGGCCATGGTATATAGCTCCTGGACCATATTCAGTAGCTATAGGTAAGCAAATGCCTTTAAAAGTTTTTCACCTTCTTTCTTCCTACCTCTGCAAGATTCCCTGCTCGCCTTCTAACTGTTAGGGCTGGGGCAACGAGGACTTTACACAGATATGGACAGCAAGAGCAAAGACGGGCTGAGGGAAAGTAAGGGATATGTTCGCATGAAAATGAAAGCTGGACCACTATCCTGTGTACCCAGGGACACCTCCACCAACCCACTGATCTCCTCTCACACAGCTGCTTCCCAAACCTCAAGCCAGGTCACTCCAGCCAGCCCCTTTATAGGGACGCCCAGGTTTTAAAACTCTTTCCAGTATTTCTAAGACCAGATGTTTCTATTCTCGGAGTGGAAAAGAAAGCCTTTTGCCTGTAAGATAAAAAATCCAGTATGCATCTTTCTTTTGCTCAGTACCTCTCCATACTGGGAGGGATGCCAAGAAGCAGGATAGCATTTTGAATCTTTGAAAATATGCTGCTACCAGCAGTTCCCTGCATCTGTCTGCTTCCTATCAGCACTCTTTAGCTAAGGAGTAACCAATTGCCTAAAGACTTATTGTCCCTCACTGCTATGTAAAAGGCCAATTTGCTTGTGTTTATCTTAGGCAAGTCCTTCCCACATCTTTTAGACCTAGTTCAGTTGGTCTTGGGAGACAATATCTCTGTAAATAGTTTAACACACTCTCAAGCCAATTAACAAAATGAAAGAGACAACAAGTTTTCACAGCCAGTCTCACAAAGCAGCCTGACAACTTGTTGTCGCACAGTGCGAGCAGTGTCTCCAGGAGAAAGTGTTCGGAGACCTTGGAAGGCTCTGCTGGGACTCCGACAAATTCCCCATGTCCCAGCTTCCTAGACTGAGGCTGGACCTAAATATTTTTGCTCCCTAATGAACCTGTTGTTGGGATAAAATGTGACGAGGTATGTTGAAATCTCCCGGAAAGAGCTGCAGGTTTGTAAGGCCTTAGTTTGTATTTGTGACTCTGGCTCATATAACTATATAATTGCAATTAAGTAACACAGTCAACCATAAACTTTACCTCTGAATCAGAGCACAGACTATGACCCACAAATTCCAGCGTGATTACAAAATATCTAATGAACTTCATCTAATATCAAGCGTTAAGTAATTTACTAAATGTCTGATAACATAAGAGAAGGATTAGGAGGGGTCCTGGCAGAAACTCCTGTGGCTTTGCCTCCTTCACAGCTTCCCATTGCTTCAGAGATAAAGATTATGGTTTCTAGGGTAACTAGACACACACACACAGAAAAAAGGACACATTGTCTAGTTTGGCTTCCTGAAACTGTCGAGAAATGTCAGGCCAGTATTGCCTAAACATGATTACAAAAGAGATTTTTAGCTTATTTAACAACTCATTTTAATTCACACCTTATGTACAGTTTTTTGTTTTAAGGGCAATTCTTACACCTAAATACACAGTTTCTAACAAATAGTGACACTTTAAAATTCACAGACCGTTAGTAAAGACACATAGAGGACAGATGGTCCTGTTGTGCATGTGTGTGTGTTACCACCGAGGGAGTTTGTACCTGGCTTCATGCCACACATACACATAAATGTAAAAATTTGAATAAACATATAATTTTCTTATGATATTTATGTTTCTGTACGGTTTATGAGCATACACACATGCAGATGATAGACCAGATTACCGTTTCAGTCACAGCCTTTCACACTGTGGAAGGCAGTAAATTATGCACGTGAAAGAGGTGTAAGGGCCAAAAATGAGGCCGTGCTGGTAAAGCTAGGGACTAGTGCTCCTTTATAACAAAAGTGACTTGTCTCTTTCAGTGTTTGCCAACCAGGGTTATGAGCACACATATGCGTTCCCATGTGCACACTTGTGCTGTGTCTCTGACAGAGCTCTGCTCCATTTTCTTTTTTGAAAACAGAAGACACCATGCAGCTGCTGCAAAGCCCACAGGACACCGCCACCTCCTGTCTTCAGGCACACCAAACATTCTTCACCTAACTGTGGACGCTCCTGCCCTTTTCTCCCCATGCTTCCAAAGCTTCATGCCATTGCATCTGAAGAAGCTGTATGACTCCACCTCTTTTGGACCCATCTTTCCCACTTACCAATGTCCAGGTTGCTCAGAGACAGCATTCCTTCCTCCATCTTCAAGAGTATTTAGGTGATTGATGCTGGGTCAGACAACATCCACCCAGTTATCAAGGACCTAAACATGATGTTGGTCATGTGTCCCAGCTGGAACAACGGCAAATACATCAAACTGCACTCAGGAGTGTTCCTAGGCACAGAACAGATTGTCAGTTCTGCTAAATCACTTGAGCAGCCCTAACATGGTTTTGGCCCATGCAAACTTGCACTCCTCTGGAGCGTTTCCGGGCAGCATTCAAGAGCCAGAGCACTCCAGCAGCCACCCCAAGCAGCTTGCACGCACCCACCCTGTCTTGCCAGGACAAGGGGCGGCTCAAAGAAACCAGGGCTCTTTCATGCCAGCTGGCCTCCATGCCAAAGACTGTTTCCAGGCATGTTCAATTTACTAGCACAGACAGAGCCTTTGAGACGTTCCTAGGTCAAGACTGATCACCCCACTATGCTCGATGAAGCCATACTCAGTGCTTAATGAACTGAATCCTTTCTAATCATTCAAGGCACTTAGTTTTTATGCTTACCATGAATAGAGCCAATGCCTTGCAGATGTGTTTTTCAGATTATCAGTTGTTTTAAATCTAATGGTACTTATCTTTTTTACATTCTTACCAAAAATATCAGGCCTCCAGTATGAGAAGACTTCAAAGACTTCCAAGCAAAGGAGTTTGAATCCATGACTAGATAGAAAAAGTAACTCAGTGCCCCAAAATGACACCAGTGAGTCACTATGGAGCAGTTTGTTCATGCCCAGTGCTGCTGTAAGCATCCCAGGCCCTGGTGAAATCCAAATAAAAAACCCAACCCAGGCTACTGTCTAGAAAAGAGCTTGTAATAAGCAATGAAACTGATCTAACTTTATCCTGTTCTGTGGGAAGGCTGATTTCTTCCATAATCCTTCATGTTTAGAGACTCTCTAAGTGCCCCTCCCTCCCAGAAAAAACTGGTGGCAAAATCTCAAACACAAGTCATCCAAGCAGTGCCAAGGCCTGAAAGTCACTTACTAGTGTGGCCTGAACTCCTTTGGGCAAATAAACACCACAAAGAAACTTGTGATTTTCAGCGGGCAGCTGAAGGAATTTTAATAGATTAGATTCAAGATTAGAAGATGTCAGAAAATTTAATTCTTGCAAAAAGTACTATTTCCTGCTACCACCTTGCATTTCTCTGTCTCTGTTAAACACTACAACGTCATATCCAACATCAGGAATCCAGGTCCTCCATTACACAAGTCATGTTGTACAGGCTGGTGACGGCAACCAAAGCATCAGCAGCCTCGGATCATTGTCCTGTGACCTGTGGACACCCCCATCTCCTTTACTTCCTCTTTCAGAGCTGTAGAGGCAAAGGGGTGAGATGCAAGGAAGAAAGGCCCTGTTCCTTTGCCCCAAAGCAACAGATGCACACTTGAGGAAAATCCTCTTCTAGGCAGGACAGCAGGTCAGTACTTAGCACATCGGAGCAGAGCTGAAGCTGCAGGCTGCCTGTATAAATGCCCATGCATGATGTTATTTTATATCTGGACAAAGTGTTCAGCAACGCTTTAAGGTCAGACATGTGCTAAGCCAATGTAGAAAATCAGTTGGATTAAAAACAAACAAAGTAAAAACACACAGAGACACACATAGAAAAAAGCCCCTACCACCCTGCACAGAAACACAAGATGAAAAGTTCAAAGAGCTTGGCTGTATGTGTGCATTATATAGAACAACTGGAATGTCTTATACACAGCCAGCATTTTCTACCTTAAGAATAATTAGGAAGGATTCGAGATGCCTAATTCCGCTTCCAAGTGGTATCAGGCACTAACTAAACTGTACTGCAAGCACCAACAAACTTGCATTTCCTGTTCTTAAACGTTTTGAGGCTCTCAGAGTTTTAACTGCTGAACTTTGAGATAAAGATCATAGTAACAGCAGCAGGACAGAACAAAGGGAAGGAAGGCACAACTGAAGCAGAAGCTTAAACCAAACCATTTAATTGCATGTTGTTGATGTGCTTTTCTTAAGAGGACATAAAAAGGACATTATAAGGGATTCAGAGCACTTAGGGGTGAGGAAGGAGGGGAGAAAGAGACAACACTTGAAATAAACATTCTATGGAGAGGAAATCTCTAATAATTTATTGACCTTCAGTTTCACACTGTGAAAAAAAGTGAGTTTTACAAAATCTTAAGATATAGTAGCAAACAACATAGACAATTTTACTTCTTCACTTGCACAGTTTTCTTTTAGTACATGAACCACATCTTCAATGGCCAGGAATGGGAACATTATTCTGTTCTAATCACTCTTATTCCGACAGGTGTCAGACCTATAGAAAAGGGGCTGCACAATTATACCAGAAGAGGCAGGCTGTCCTTTGTTAAACGTTTCTACAGCAACCAGCCTGCAAAATAAGAGGAACCTTCCCCATCTTATGCCAGGGGTTTTGTGAGCACTCCCCTGTGAACTGCATTTGCTTCCAAGTGTGGGGTGTTTTACAGGACTGGAATGGTCAAGCAGTTAGCCAGGATTCCCACATCAATTCAAAGAGCAAGAGCCTAGCGTATTCCCTGCAGAGCCAGAGGCCCACCCTGACTTCAGCTTCCTTCAGCCTACACACAGGAATTAATTGAGGCCTTGAAAGCAGACCACAACTTTGGAAACAGCTGCAGAAAATTCATCCCACTTCTGGAAGTTCAATGGCACTACAAAACACATTTCATAAGCTAAATAGATAGATGCAGGACAGCTTCACCTCTGGACTCTAATCAGCCTGACAGAGAATACAAGTCTCAAAGCTATATGCCCTTATTCAAACAAGGAGGCCCCTGGGGACCTGGTTCTTTACTTCCTTGTATCTCATGTAGCTGCTAGTGCCTGGGGAGAGGACATGCAAAGCACAGGAAGTCTGATTTCATGCTCCCTTCGCACTCCTGACAGCGATCCACAAGATGAAAGGCAACAAAAATTCAAGGCTGTTTGCGTCAACACGGCAACCTGTGCAAGTACAGGGATACAGAAAGGAGACCTACCCTATCTAAGATGTTTTCCTATTGCTTAAAGGACATCTAAAGAGGGGGGAGAGGAGAGGGAGGGTGGAGAGGTTGTAGGTTTAAACAACAACCTATGATAAACCTATCAAAAACCTATGATAGGTTTTTTAACCTATCATCTCAAGGGATCAGTTCAACCAGCAGAACTAGAATTTTATCACATCTAGCTGGACCTCACCTTTTTTAAAAACTGCTAATGCCTTCACTAACTAATCAATGTTCCGTCAGCATTCACAGAACTCCAAATACTTTATTTCTGAAATGTCAGTCTACTCCAAACAGCAAATCAAATGTAAGGCAACACAGAGAAACTTCCAGTGACCAATGTAAACACTTTCAGATGACAAAGCTTTCACAAATACAGCAACATCACTGTCACAGAGAGAAAGGCAAGCATCACCAGTGTGACTATTTTTGTTTTGCATGCATGCATGCAGCTGTTTACTTATATCACAGCACACACCAACCATGTTACTGAATATGCCAGTTAAGTTGGGCTTCAGAAACATTTAAGAAAAAAACACAATACAATACATGCTTCATTACAGGATCCAGCAAAGAAAGTGCCTGTGAAACACAAGCTTCTGAAATTCTGAAGAAAAAGAGTACCTTCATCTCTGTCTAAAGACCAGAATGGTAAGAAACAATTTTATTTAAAAATCAGAGTTTGGTTTCTCAGGATTGCATCTGACACATCTGAGCAACCAAGTGACTAATGACACACCTGGATAAGGAAAATAAAAAGCAGCAGAGTTCGAGGGCTTTTTTTTTTTTTTTTTTTAAGATTAAGAGGTTTGAAATTCATCTTCTATCCCCATAAGAATTTTTCTAGAGCACTTGCATCTTTGACATCTGGCCACTCAGATGATCATCTGAAATCCAGATGAATGAGGCAATTCAGTCAGTGCAAAATTGCTGCTCTTTCTTCTTCTTTTTTTTAAGACTTCATCACTAACCTATCTTGAGGTTTTTTTGTTTTTATTCTTGAATCACCATTCTCCACTCCTTCAGGACAATGTGACTATATTGTAGGTAACCCTTCTCCAACCCAATAAATAAATAAATAAGTTTGGACTATGACTTCATCTGGGCTTGGTATCCAGAAGCTCTTCCACAGTATTTGCGTTGCAATCGGGAAGCTGCACAAGGAGAGAGTTGCAAGAGACTTTGGCTATTTCCAGATTAGAAATTGAAAGGCGTGACCAACAAATGAAATGTTGCAAGGACACCACCTACAAGACACACCACATGCAACCTGGGGAGCTGGTGGCCTGAGAAAGTGACCTCCATGGCTTCTTCCCTTAGTACACATGTAATTTAAGATCCTGTCTTGTAATCCTTCCATTTCCAACTGGGAAGCCACTCCTCTCTCCCACCTCCAACTGTTACTCAACAGTTTTCTTCCTTTGTGCAGCAGAGCAAGTCAGCAATCACAATATGTGCAAAACATACAATTCACACAAGCCCTTGCAACATGAAGACAATTGCAGGCATTGTTTCAGCATGCAAGCACTGAACAATAAATAACTATATCTACAACAAGTAACATAATAGGAATAGGACAGTTTGAACTACTTATAAATACAAGGAGGAACAGGAACAATGAGTATTGGAGGGATGTAACTTTTGTTCCCCACTGTTGCAAAAACATTTCACCACTAGACTGTTCCTTATGAAGCAGGTCACTTACTGCACACAGGACAATGCAACACAGGGTCAAAAAGATGCTGTAGGCACTGCCCACAGACAAGCACTCTCCAGTCAGCAGAGTTCAGCAGCAATACTGTGATATCTTTGTTCACAGCAGCATCTTGCTGTTTCAGACCTGGCCTGCTTCCCCTGCAGCTGGTACTTCAAACCACCACAAAGAGAGGTGACAACCATTTCAAATTTCACATAAAAACAGTAGAGTCCATGGAAATTGAGTACTGCACGATGCACAGCTCAGAGAAGTTCTGTCTCTTCTTTTTTGCCTTTGAAGGACTGATTAATATTGGCATTAATCCACAATTACTAACA
This sequence comes from Cephalopterus ornatus, assembly GCA_013396775.1. Taxonomy (NCBI): domain Eukaryota; kingdom Metazoa; phylum Chordata; class Aves; order Passeriformes; family Cotingidae; genus Cephalopterus; species Cephalopterus ornatus. The sequence continues at coordinate 1,922 of VZRE01004497.1, read as the reverse complement.
CAAGGACCAGAGCACAGGTTTGTCCATTCATATTTAAACCATGTGTTGAAGCACTGAAGACAGGTGGGTTTTTTTTTCTCCCATTCCTTCATGTCTAGGTTGTATACTTTACAAGGTGCAGAGGATTTTCTTCAAATGCAAAAGATGCCGAACGATTCTTCATTAAAACCACTTCTCCAGATCTGAGCTTCCAATTCTCTTCTCCAAATAAAGAAGCAAACTAAAAGCATGGGAAGAGGTGGGGGGAAAAGAAGAGAGAAATGACGTAAAGGGTTTTGCTCCAACAATGTACAACAAAGTTTTTGCTACAAGTCAAAGAAAATCTAAAAGCTAGGCTTAGGGTACAATCCAGTTGATGGACTTCCTTATCCACCCCGAACCTTAATGTCATTTGCAATACCCAACTATTGATAAATAAACCAGTTAAGAACATAATTCTTTAGGGTCAGATTTGGACTCTATTATTCTACTAGCCTTACTCTGCAAGCCATCCTATTGACCCCAGAAAGACTGTTTTATTCTTTGGGTATAAATTCAGTCATTTGAAACCTCTATCAGACTGGCTCAATACAGTTCAATATGATGGGCTCTGCATTCTGCACACTTCAACATCCCAAAATTTTAAAAGTTTCTGGATTTGTTTTAAGCAAACATAACCTTTCTAAACTTCTCTTCCACAAATATCCACATGAGCACATAGTGCAAACAGGTTTTTTTCTATCTCTGGGCCAAAACAAACCTGGTTGGAGTTAAGCAGAAGGGAAGGTGAAGATGTCTCACCCCAACACTTCCCTTCACCTTAACAAATTCTGAATTGAATTTATTCAGAATATAGAAAGAGCCATACAACTTCCTTACTTAAAACATATCTACTATTCATTAGAGCAAAATTCTGCCTCATTTCTTTTTACATAGCAATGCACCATGCAAGTCCATCCTAGAGTACTTTATAAAATTGATTATTCAATGAGAAATTCAGTCTTTGGATGCTGAGACTGTGCTTTGCTTTTCTTACTGCGAAGCTGTATTGAAATGCCAGCTTCCAAACCATCATCAGTACATCACAGTAATTTCTGACAGAACTGCTAGAATTTTAGGAGGCAAATCCTACTTCGTTACAATGCAAATGAGCTCCAGTGCACTCACAGATCCTTTGAACACACCACTCTCTCAGGCTCTGATGTCTAAGAACAACAGAGCACACTCACAGGAAATAACACAGCCTACAGAATAGCCCAGAGCATCCAGTGTTTTTGCAACTGTGGGCTATTTTTTATGTCTAAAAATGGTCTCCACACTTAGTGTTGATTAGTCTTTTCTAGACATTCTTCAGCATAGTATGCAACTCTTCCCACTGAAACAGACTATCAACACTGAAGTCAAAACACTCTTCCTTGTCCTATGATGAACTTTAAAAGACTATAAACAATTCCAAAACAGAGGGGGGAAAAAATGTGCTCAAAACTCCCAAGTTTGAGGAACTAGACAAGGCACACTGAAGTCTTACTAAAAGCTGTCAGATTGGGGCCACACACCACCATGAAAACAGAGAGTAATCAGAAGTAATTTCCTTTTTGTCCCTCCCACCCACTGACAAAGCAGCAGGAGTCAGTAGGAAAAAAAACAACCTATTTGGTGGATGAGCACACAGCACTGGAGAGATTTCAGTCAATGGCTACATTCGGACAGTTATCTAGTGTGCTAGTTAAGCCAGTTATCTTGTGTGTTAGTGAAGGTAAAATAACAGCTTTTAACAAAGTACTGCAGAGTAAAGGAAAGCTTTTTGCACCGTTATATCCTAAGAACTCTTTTTCAAAATAAAACACTCCCTCTCATGTACTGTAAACTTCAGAACAATTAAGTCAGTCTCAGAAGAGTAAGTCAATATTTTTCTTGGCATAGACCTGAGTCCAGGCATTCAC
>VZRE01004496.1:304285-415618 GCA_013396775.1 Cephalopterus ornatus | reverse complement strand
ACCTTCTCGCTTTCTGCAACTCCCTGACGGGAAGTGGGAGCCGGGGGAGAGTCGGGCTGCGCTCCCAGGGAACAAGAGGAGACGCCCTCAGTTTGCAGCAGGGGAGGTTTAAGTTGGATGGTGGGGGAGATTTCTGCCCTCAAAGGATGGTCAGGCCCTGGCCCAGGCTGCCCAGGGCAGTGGTGGAGTCGCCATGCCGGGAAGTGCTCAAAAAACCTGTGGATGTGACCCTGTGGGGACATGGGTTAGTGGTGAACATGGGGAAAGGGTGTGACTCGGTGATCTTACAGGGCTTTTCCAACCTTAGGGATCCCGCGATTCCACGATTCTCAGTTCTCTGTTGCAGTAGAGCCCTCATAGGCTGTGTGCTGCCCCCCACCCCCGTGTGTTGCTCCTGCAGGATGAATCCCCTGGAACTGGCTCTTCCGAGGCTGCTGGAGCCAAGCTGGGAGAGAGGCACCAGGAGACTGCTTTAGTATCCCAGGATTTTTAAATGAATGCTATTTTTGATCTCTTCCCACGCACGCATCTCAACATCTCCAGCAGATCGCCTCCAGCTGACAGCCCTGAGCCACCCCCGCTCCCCCCTGCCCTCAAGCTCGCTTCCATCCTGCCTGGGGATGGATTTTAAAACCTGAATCCATACACATGGTCCTTGTCAGCAACCTGAGATAAACTCCCAGCTCAATGTAGAACAAATCATAACTTAAGAAATCTGTACACGGAGGTTAAGACCTTACCTTGTCCTGGGGGCAGGGTCAGTTTGTTTGGAGGCTGTATGTGGATGAGAGTTTGGGGGATTCGTTTGACCTCAGCCATGCCAAGCAAGCAAAGGATTGGCAATACCCAGCAGCTGGAGGGGAGAACTCAGTGTTTAGCAAGGACGACAGTTTACCACTGCCTTCAGAGCCGGCAGATGTTCTGCCACGGGGCATCTTTAAATCATCAGCGCCTCGTTCTCTAGACCCAATTCAAGCAGAAATTATTGTGCTGGAGGCAGGTACCAGTATGTTTGTCAGACTGCATCATCATCTGGTCCTCTTGGACCTTGAAGTCAGGAGGGATGTGTGACCAGAGTGTCAGAGCAGACTGTCAGTGCATGAGAGATACAGCCTGGAGTAACGGAGCAAAGAGCCAGCATATATCTGCCCAGTGCTCACCTCCACATGCTCCTGGTTTCCCAGCAGACACACTGAATTAACCTCTGTATCCACCTCATGCTGATATGAGGATATAGATGAAATCTCTGATAGTGTTGAAGGCCTGTTTGAAACAATCCATGGCTCCGCCACCACCTGAGGTGGTGCGGCCTCACCTCGAGTCCTGGGGGCAGTTTTGGGCACTGCAACTTAAGATCTGAAGCTATTGGAGAGTGTCCAAAGGAGGGAAACAGGGATGGAGAAGAGTCTAGAGGGGCCATACGAGGAGTGGCTGAGGTCACTTGGTCTGTTCAGCCTGGAGGAACCTCCAGGTCAGACCTCCTCAGGATCTGCAGCTTCCTCAGGAGGGGCAGCAGAGGGGCAGCTCCGATCTCTGCTCTGTGTGAGCAGTGACAGAACCCGAGGGAATGGCTGGAGCTGTGTCAGGGGAGGTTTAGGCTGGATATCAGAAAAAGGTTCTTCCCCCAGAGGGTGGTCAGGCACTGACCAGGCTCCCCAGGGCAGTGGGCACGGCCCCAAGGCTGCCAGAGCTCAAGGAGCATTTGGACAACACTCTCAGGGACAGGGTGGGATTGAAGAGTTGGAATCTGGTGGAATGACCTTTGAGGTAGATGGTGCCGAGTCTCACGTGCAGCAGAGCTGTTCAGGCCAGCTCTTGTTCCCCCAGGACTTCCTGCAGAGTGGCCTGACCAAAACACAGCTCTCCTGGTGACTCAGGTGTTCTCCCAGCCCTGTGCTGGGACACCAGGGGCACAGTTCCCCAGCAGGTGCACGGGCTTGGCTCTCCAAGGCTGCCGTGTGTCCTGGCTCAGTATCTCCTGCACAAGGCAGGCTGGGGAAGCTGCTCTCACACTGCCAAGCAAACCTGGTTTTCTGCAAATCCGAATGAATACACGGGGTCTGTGTCTGCACGTCCTGTAGGTTGAGTACACCGAGGTGAGGTCCCCAGTGGCCCAACCCCAGGGAACAGATAGACGGATTTTGGAATATCTGAGGGTTCGGTTCATCCAAGACAGAGAGGACAGAGCCAGGCCAGGCCTGTCTGCCTTCACACACCCCAGGGGCTCCCTGAGTCAGTGTGAGTCAGGCACTGCTCTGTGCTGTCAGAGGAATGAAGGTGTGCAAGAACTCTGGAGACACAAACCAGATGTGCCCAGGACAGAGCTTTAGCCTGAATACGGGCAGGACCATTACAAACAATTCTGATTTATGAAAAAAAGACAGAAAAAAAATTTATTTGAAATACTTTAGTTACAAAAATTTTTTTTGGAAGCTCCTGTATTTCTAGACACAAAACTGATGTGTTTTATTATTCATTCTCAGAGAAAGTATTTTAGGTTAAAGATTCTATTCTTGGAAGTTTCCTTTTTTTTCAGGACTCTCGTCCCTTTGGTCCCACACCAGAAATGTTCTCCATGCTGGCAGGAGTTATGGGAGGAGGGATGATTTGGAGAAGGAAGAGGAAGAAACATTGGAACTGGGTTGACTGTGGGTCACTTAGGTGAAAATTGACAAAAGCCATCACAGGATTTGGGAATATCCTTTAGAGAATGTTCATCCACTAGAGGATAATCCTCTAGCAGCCAGAGGCACTCAAAGGCTACTGCCAAGTGCCTTCTGGCTTCAGCTCCTGCATGGAGCTGCTTATCTGAGGACCCTGAGTCTGTTCTCAAGCCTTGTGCTGCAGTTTCCAGGAGAAAAATACAGTTACTGAAAAATTTCTGCTCCTGTTGCAAGCCCTGGGTTAAGAAATACCTTTATGCTTTTCCAGTTCAGCTGCCCACTGGATGTTCTTCAGTTGAAAAGAAGGAAGATGTGATTTCTTATGTCAGAGAACCAGACATTCCTGGAAAAACAGGCCAAAGTCTGTACACTCAGGCTCTCCTTCGAGCCTGAGCAGCAACAGGCAGCTCCCGATTTTTCTTCTTCAGTGGTGGTTTACCAGTTTGGGACAGGCAAGATTGTTGTGGCTGTGATCACGGAAGAACCCAGACTCTTTGATCCTCCACTTCTCACACGGTAGTTTACAGTCTGGCTGCACTGTGGAGCAAGTCAGCTGGAGACCTGGGTGAGAAACTCGTGCTGCTGTCGAGGGAGTGCTAGAAGAGGGAATGAGCCTGGGCTCCATCCTTGAGAGGTACCGAGGTTGTGACTGTCACTGTTGTGGTCCACGTTCACCCATAGCTCTCCTGAAATATTCCACCATACCTTCAACTCTTCCTTTTCTGCCTTCTCTGGTTCAATACCCCTCTACAAAAGTCTGTGAAGAAAACACAGCATCCCTCCTCTGCTTTTCTGCTGTGCAGGGAAGCACTTTTGTCCCTGTTTCCCATGGCTGGCAGAGGTTTGCTGGAGCTGTGAAGAGAGCTGGGAGCCATCCAGCTGGTACCATCTCAGTGCAACACACAAGGTCCCTTCCCTGGCTATTGGCAAGGCTGGAGGCACCTGATGATGATGATGATAATTATGACAGTAAAACCCCCCAACAACTCAGGTTAGTAACAAGACTGCAGCTGTCCATCTAGGGCAGCATGTCTCTGTGACTGCTATGTGAAATTTGTGGAAGGGAGCCTTCCAATGAACCTCTGGTGGTATTTCCTAAATGTAGAGCCAGGACAGACTGTTAGGGGATAAGGAGGAACCTCAGGCATGGGCCTTAAAAGTTATTGGTGCTTTAGACTTGGGAGTTAAACAGGAGCCTCCTCCTAGCCAGACATAAGGCCTTTGTCAAGTTTTGGATAGTTTCCATGATCTGAACTTTTCAGACATCCATGAGGACATGCTCAGGTCTGGGAGGAGTGGCCCTGTGTGTGTGGGCATCAACAGCCTGAACAGGGAAGGTAGAGGAGAAGGAGACACCACTCGGTTTGGGGCAGGAATGCTGCTGGAGGTGATGGTCACTGCCTGCAGCCCAGGGAAGGAGTCAGAACATCCCCCGCCTGAGCAGATATCCCCACACTGTCATCTCACAGCGGTGCCTTCTCTGGTCAAAGAAGCAATGATTCCAGGCAGGGCTCGTGCCAGGGACACTTCTTTTAGAAGGGCAACCATACAACGCTGGCTGGAATTTCAGTTTAGTAACAAGATGTGTCACCTGGAGGGCCTTGGCTGCTTTACTGGGTTGTGATCAGCTGCACCCTGACCCCTCCCAGCTGTCTGTCTTCCAGGGCCACCCCACTCTTCCTTCTTTGCTGCTGTTTTTGTCTGTAGGGGAGTCAGTATTGCCCTGGATCACCGATGGACCATCTCAGGTGATCCATTTGGAATTGTTGCAGTCATGGATGGAAATATTCATGGCAGATTCAGTTTGTTCCCCCCAGGAACAGTGGGGTGGTGCCACCTTCAGCTGTCTGCAGTGTGGTTGTTGTACCCTCCTTTTCAACTGGAATCAGAGTGGGAACCCTGTGGTTACCATTGTCTCTTCTTTGTTCTTTATGGCATAAAATGGGTCTCATGAATGAGACTTAACAGGGAAAATACTCGCAAATCCAACATCACTCAGACACTTTAAATCACATCTCTGATCCTCCCCCAAGACACCATTACATAACCATTATGTAAACTGTCTCCAAAAAATCTAAGAAATGCCTCTTGTAAAAATACCCCACCTCCATTATGGAGCTATTGTGAAAACACACTGAGGAGACCAAAAATACTGCCAAGGAGCTATCAAGAGTAAGCCCAAATTCCCACAGGGGAGCCATTGTAAGTAGAACCATAAAAAAAGGAAGGATCATTGTACAAATCCCTTCAAAAGGCCCCCACGAGAATACTTCCAAAAATCACACAAAAGATTTTTTAATACTGGATGCTTTGTGGGATTTTTTGGTTGAGTTTTTTTATGGTCCTTTTAATGGAGTGTTTATTGCTATGCTTTGACATTACAGATCACTTCCAAAATGGCTTCTATGCGGTGTTATTTGGGGCAATTTTAGAAACACCAAGATGTTCCTACTAAATCCATATGGTTTGACTCTAGGGCAGCTTTACAACTGCCTTGATGATTTTCACAATTGTTTCATCAGTGATGCCCTAAGAGCATTTTCTAAATGTCCCTTCAGTGGGATCACTGAGACTTTTGATAAATTGCTTTGTTGGGGCCTTAGATCTATTTATTTTCATAACTGCCTTTGGCTGTGGTTTCTGGTGTGCTGGGTCTGTAGTCCAGGATTTTTTCTAGGTGTCAGAGGAATCACAGAACGATTCCTGGGCTGGGACTCGGGATAATTTTTCAAATTCTTATTGGTTCTGTCCTTTAGGTGAGGGCTTAGAGTCATATTGAGGTTCTGGATTTAGGGGGTGTCTTCAGTTATATTGTAAGAGGTGTCTCACAAGGGTGATCTGAGAAGCGCTTAAAAAAGCCTCTGAGGATGAACTCCCTTTCAAGATGTCCCGCGTCTGTGGGGGGTGATTGGGATGTTTGCTGGATCGGATCTGTCAGGCACATTTGGAATGGCCCGAAGGAGCAAAGCATCTTCCCCAGCCTCTGCTGAGGGCGCTGCAGTGACACGTGGCTGGGATGTGGCTCAGTGACAGCAGAGCTGCAGCAGTGCCCGTGCACCACGCGAGGGCAGGGGAGTTCCGAGGCTGCTCCCGCAGCGCCACAAGGAAAGGCTCTTCCCAGCCCCGGTGTTGTAAGAACTGCATAAACTCCGTGTATGTGTGTGTGTGACAGTGGCTGGAAAGACCCCTGGGGTTTCTTCTGACGCCTCCAAACAGGATATAATGAATGATCCCTCTAAAACTTCCCGGGGAAGTTTTTGAGTATCAGAACCACAGAATGGCCTCTGGTTGGAAGAGACCTTAAAGAACATCTTTTTCTACCCCTTTACCATGGGCAGGGATACCTCCCTCTAGACCAAGTTGCTCCAAGCCCCCATCCAACCTGGCCTTGGACACTTCCAGGGGTGGGGCAGCCACAGCTTCTCTGGGCAACCTGTGCCAGGGCCTCACCATCCTCTCCCCAAAATCCCATCTAACCCACTGGGAAGCCATTCTCCCTTGTCCTGTCACTCCAGGCCCTTGTCCAAAGTCCCTCTCCAGCTCTCCTGGAGCCCCTTTAGGCACTGGAAGGGGCTCACCCTGGAGCCTTCCCTTCTCCAGGCTGAACCCCCCCAGCTCTCCCAGCCTGTCTTCACGGCAGAGGGGCTCCAGCCCTCGGAGCATCTCCATGGCATCCTCTGGAATTGCTCCAGCAGGTCCATGTCCTTCATGTGCTGAGGACCTCAGAGCTGGAGGCAGCACTGCCTGACATGGGTGGGATCTCACCTGAGCAGAACAGGGGGGCAGAATTTCCCCCTCAGCTGCTGCCCACAGCTTTTTTGATGCAGCTCAGGACACGGAGGGTTTCTGGGCTGAAACATGAGTATTGCCATGTTGTGTTCAGTACAAGCAACACTGAGCAGGATCTGGGACTTGTTCCTGTGCCCAGGCCTTGGCGTGGGGCTGAGCTGCTCTCTGCAGAAGCCTGGCTGCCACAGCAGGCACTGGAGCTGCCACTGGGACCAGTCTCTTATCACCTTCTGCCACACATTGAACCCGTTTCTGTTTCACAACCCCTTTTAACTGACTTTGATCCCAATGGCCATGCATTGTACCGTAGGGACATCTACTCACCTCTGCACTTATGGTGGTTTGGCACCAAGGGGGGAGCATGTCCCTGATGGCTTGTGAGGAAGGGACTGTGGGACCCACCATGTCTCTGCCTCCCCTTCACCTTTATGGAGTGGGTTTTCACACAAATCAAGACCTTCCATTTAATTCACGGCCAAGTGATCCATACAGGATGTCAGTGTAATCTGGGAAGGGTCATACAGTGTGTTTTGCAGTCATATCCACTGTGCTGGACACCAGAAGTATGGGACAGACAGTCTGGGGCACAGGACTTGACAGTAGTGGGCCCGTGGGGCAGTTTGAAGGTTTTCTGGTTGGGGAGAGGCAGAACCACACTGGAGAGGACAGAGAGTCATTGCCCCAAGCTTGCTGGGAACAGTGTGTGTGCCCAGCCTGTTCTACCTGGGCGCCTTGAGTTAGCTAAGGTCCAATTTCTTTTTTTTCTTTCCCTTTCAAATCTGGAAACTCTTCAGCCTGCACTGGAACGGCCCAGACTCACTAAGGCTGCCAGGATAAATCCCATCCAGCTCAGGACCATTAGATAACCTTCTTTGTTCCATTTCTAATTGAGCTCTAACTTCTGGTAGGTTCTGTGGTTTTTTTCCCCCCCTTTTAAGAAGTTTTCACTGGAGCAAAAACGTCATGTGAAAAAAAAGGCATTTTTAGCTTGGAAGGATTTGTTTCTGGAAGGTGAACTGCATCTCACCCTATGGTGTGCACATGGTGAGGCAGCTGCAATTTCTGCTGTTGTTTTGAGCATGTGGGAGGCATTAAGAGGTGAGGACTGGTTCCCTGGACATGGCGCTTGAATTCAGACCCTCAGTTTAGGATGAAGGACTTTATATGCTGATTTTTTTCTCTCTTTCACTTGATTGATAAAATTCACTTCACTATAAGCTCCCCAAGGCTTTGTTAAAAGCAGTCATTAGGGACTGCTAGGAAGGAGGAAAAGGACTTCCAGGATGTGTCTGTATTCCTGATCACAGCTGAGGCAATGGCAGAGCAGGTATTTCAGGGGGAGGAAGATGCTGCTAAGAGTTGGAGAAAAGATCCCTGAGGAAGTGAAATGTCAGAAGCCAGGGGCAGGTATTTGAGGGAGGTAAGTCAGAGGCTTCAGTTAAATTAGAGAAGGAAATACCTTTTGCCAGAGCTGCTGTGTAGAGGGGGGAAAGGTTCTGTGAGTGACCTGGGGTGCGGGATTTAGCATCTGTTACTTGTGATCCAGAACACAGACCTCAAGGAGTCTGCTTCTCCAGCACCTCTTCCTGTGACATGCCTCTCCGGACTTCTGTGTAGATGATTTTTAAAGTCTCTTCCAACATAAACCATCCTGTGATTCCGTGCGTTTCTCTCTGCCCCCTCTCCTTATACTAACTGCTAAAGGTATCTGCAGCTGCCTGAGGAGATACAGAACTGCCTCTGCAGTACAGCTTCTCTGATGCAAAATCTTTTTGGTGTTTCTTGCTCACATGGAGGACAAGGAAAGTGGTGGTGCAGCATGTGCAGTGTCTGACTGTGGTTTCTCGACTTCATGTTCTGCTTTGTCGTTTGAAGACTGGGATTTTCAGACAAACCTGCACGAGAAGGGGCTCTCCAAAAATCCTGATCTCAAATGTACTTGTTCTGTGGAGATCTGGAGGGCAGGTGAGGGCTCCTGCTGTGGCATGGGAGTAAAATCCAAAGGACCACTGCTTCACTTCAGCCACAGGAGCAGCCAGCACTGCAGTGACAGGGTCGGCCTGTTAAAGAATCCATTCAGTGCCGGTGGCTCCGGGTCCAGGTGCAGTGAGAGCTGCAGGTTGAGCTCTGGGGGACAGGGGACAAGAGGCTACGAACTGCCGACCCTTTGCATAACAAAAGGCCCGGGGACCTGTGGCCCAGCGAGGGGACCCAACACCCAGAGACACAGCAGGAGCCAATGACCCCAAGACTTTCCCACCCTTAGACTATGAGGTGATAAAAGCCCAGAGGTTCCTTTGTTCGGGGTCCCTCCTCGGAGCACCAGCCCGAGCTCCTATTTTATTATTTAGTTATTGCACCATGATTAAATTATTTTAAGGGTCTAGAGGTCTGAGACTCTGCTATGGGAAACCTGCGGCCAAGCAGGTGAGGAAACCTGGTCTGACTGTGTGAGTGTGGGGGAAGCAGCTGCACAGGGACCTTGGTCACAGCTCAGGTGGTGGGAGGGTGACTTCCGGAGTGGCTCCTGGATGGTCAGACACGGAAGTTTCCTTAACAGTCCCAACCTCTGTGTGATGGGCATGTGCTCCACTGGGAATTGCCATTCCCTTCATATTGGGCAAGGTGCAGCCTTGTCAGTGCACCCCCACCACTGCTTGTGCTGTCTCTGCAGTGTGCAGGGCCTCAGCCTGCTGTCATGGCACAGATCTCCTCAGCCTGTTCCACTAATGCTTCGTGTCTCAGAAAGGCTCTAGCAGGACAGGCCTTGCAGTCAGGTCAGACCCCTCGTTCCCCACAAGCCTCTGGGGCTCTGGGATGTTCCTTATTCACAGAATCATGGAATCGATTAGGTTGGAAAAGAACTTCAAGACCATTGAGTCCAACCTGTGACTGAACCCCACCTTGATAACTAAACCAGAGCACTGAGTGTCACATCCAGTTGTTCCTTGAACACCTTCAGGGGTGGTGACTCCACCACTGCCCTGAGCAGCCCCTTCCAATGCCTTAAAACCCTTTCAGTGAAGAAATTCTTCCTGATGTCCATCCTAAACCTCCCCTGGTGCTCCAGCACCTCAATGTCCCTCTTGAAGTGAGGCCCCAGCATCTGTTAAAAGAAAGAATTGGACTCTTCAAAGCTTTGCTCACTCGTCTCACACCTGACACCTTCAGATCTGAGGTGCAGTTTTATTTCTTTTATAAGTGATTTTATTCTGCGTGGGGTGATGAGGGTTGTACGTAACAGAAGTGGACTCACAGAAACAAGACTGTGAGGCAAGAGGAAGAAGTGGTGCAGCAAAGACAGATAGATGGGGATGGATGGAGAATTTGAACAGCCAGACAGCCACAGCAAGGCAAATAAGGCCAGCCAAGCCATGGAAACCAGACTGGAACCTGCTTTGCCTTTGTGTCCCTTTTCCCTTTGCCCCTAATGTAACTGAATGTGTGTGTATCCGTTGTGACATTCCCCTCACTGTGCTCCTCAAATGTCTTCAATGTGGTGACAAAAGGAAATGTGAAACTCCAGCTGTGGAACTTTTCCAAACCAGAAGTTTAAAAAAAAGAAAACGGAGTGGGGGGAGAAGGAAATTAAGATATAAATGTGAGAGTGGGAGAAGAAGGAAGAGAAGAGGTGGATTAGAGGGGTTGTGAGAGGAAAATAATCCAGTTATTTTAATTGATTGATTAAATTGGCAAAATTGCAGGAGAAAAACAGAAAATTAAAAGCATAAAAGGCCTTTTTTTCCTGAGGGCTTGGAGCTAAAAGAACTGCAGATTTTTTGGTGCAAATGTTTTTCTGTTTGTTAATTGGCTCTGTGGGGCAGCACAGCAAAGGGGAGGAAGAGCCCAGCTGTGTAGGGGCCGGGCTCCCTCTGGGCACCCCTTGAACCTCAATGGCAAATTGGGACCCAGCTTACCATCTGTTTTTGCCTTGAGGATCAGGGTCACTTTAGCTGTGTTGCTGAAGGGCTGTAGTTTCCTGAAGAGCTGATGTTAGGAAAAGTCATTGCCACTAAAACGACTCATCTGGCTCCATCCTCTGCTCCTCGCCTGGTTCAGGAAATCACCCATAATGAAAGCGGTCTTTTTTGCTGTTGTTGTTGTTCAGAATTAACCTCAAACTGTTCCTAGGTGGTGTGCAGCAGCTGCTGGATTTTATCCCTAGACTGGCAGCAACTCAGGATCAGCTCTTCCCACACAACATGATATAAACATGGATATAGAATGATGTTTTTGAGAGGAGGAGGCAGTTTTTGCCTCTACTCACCATGTTCCTGGCCCTTTGCTTTCTCCTACATCTTGGCTGTGAAAGTCATAGCAGTAAGTGTAAACCCCCTATTATTATTATTATTATTATTATTATTATTATTATTCCCAGTGTTTGTGGTCCAGTGTATGTTTGGATGAGACCAGCTGTGCCTCTCCCTCTGCTTCCCTCCTGTGCCTCTGCAATGTGCTTGGAAAACTGTACTTGAGGCTGGGAGTGTGTTGGACAACGGGAGCATCAGGACCATGGGTCGTGTTCCACAGGCTGGAAGTTTTCTTTGTCTCTAAGGCTATCCCAGACTGCTGGACAAGGAAGGGAGACAATACCCCAAAGAATATAGGCTCTCCCCAAGCAAAGAAAATGCTGTCATCAGGAGCAGGAGAAAATGTGAGATTAGTTTGTAGATGTCTTTGCTGTCCACTTGATTTACGCTTCAGGAAATCAGCTAATCAGTGTAAAGAAATCGATCTTATAATATCTCTGTGTGATGTGACTGGTTGGCCAGTCTCCTCTGGGTTTAGGTTATTGTTGCTGATGTGGTGTCAGTCATTACTTTGAAACACAGTGCTGTGTTCCTTGTGGTGACGGCATCTCCCATGTCCCCTGGTGGCTCCTGCTCTTTATTTTGCTTTTTCTTTCAGAACACTTTGAAAAGCAATAAATAAAAAATGGATTCTGATTGTCCTGATGTTCACAGTCCCTGTGTGATGATAGTCATAAATGAATGAATATGTTCCTTATCAGTATTTTGGCAGCCTGGCATTCTGTCCTTTTATTTCCGGGTGATGGAAACTGTACTGAGTAACGAAAGAGCAGGTTTGATTTTTTGATGGTGGAAAAAGTGTCCTTTTACTCTCCATGTTTTGGGCACCAATAGGTCTGCCTACAGCATGCCTTCTTTCCCACTTTGGAGTTCAAACATTCTAATTAATAAGGTATCAGGGGAGGTGCCACAGAAGTGGTCAAGGTGTTTAGCTGGGTTTATCACTGACCAGTGAGGGGAAGAAGTGGGGCAGACCCTGATCTCCACTCTGTGGAGACCAGTGGCAGAACCCAAGGCAGTGGGCCTGAAGTTGTGTTGGGGGAGGTTTAGGTTGGAGATTAGAAAAAGGTTCTTCCCCCAGAGGGTGGCTGGGCACTGACCAGGCTCCCCAGGGCAGGGGGCACAGCACCAAGGCTGCCAGAGCTCCAGGAGTATTTGAGTGATACTCTCAGGCACCTGGTGTGACTCTTGGGGATGGGCCTGTGCAGGGCCAGGAGCTGGACTCAGTGATCCCTGTGGGTCCCTTCCAACTTGACATATTCCATGATTCTGTGATCCATCAGTTCTCACCTTTTTCTGTGCCAGTCTGCCCACTGTTGACTGTTCCACCCAGAAGCTCTGTCAGAGACCACGGAATGCAGCAGATGCAAGGGAAACCTCCACCATGGGCAGTGGAGATCGAAGACCACAGTCTTTCACTTGGAGAACAAAAGTCAATGCATTTGGTCCTCTTGATGCTCCTGCTCTGGATTATACCAACCAGCATCCCCATCCTGTGATGGAAGGAAGTGGTGTGTGGGGATTCAGGGCTTGGGAGCACAGTGCTCATATGGAGAAAGGTTGGGTCTGGATGGTAGGGAAAAGATCCCAGCAGGAATTACAGCTAACAAAATATTCACAGACAAAAGAGTTGAGATGAAGTGCCTCAGTTTTGCTTCTAGGAGTCCAAACCAGCAAACTTGGTGTGAATGAGAGAGTCTGGAGGTTCCCATTCATGTCTGGGACAGTAATGGTTCTTGGGGTGTGCTTGGAAGAGATTTTCTGAAAATGTGAAAACTGCCAAGGTCACCTGCCAGACCTGATGTGTGGTCCATCCCAGTCTCGAAGATGGGTTTGCATTCTCCAAAATGTGTGTTTTCCTTTGGCCTCCAAGGAGGCTGGTAGCAGATATTGCCATCCCATGCACGGTTTTCTCCTTGTCATTCACGTTCCCATGGCTGCAGCAGTGCTGCCATCCCAAGTGTTCCCAATCATGGCCCAGTCTTCCAGAAATCACAACGTTGGTGGAAAAAACAATGAGATTGAAAAAACAACACCGTAGGGTGCTTGTTCCACTGGCTTTGTTTCAGAGGAGCTGCACATCTACAGCCAGGAGGGCTGGATGAGTGAAAAATGGACATCTGAGTGTGCCTACAAACTGCCTCCACATTGTCCTGTTAGATAATGCTTCCGGGTCCCTCTGGGCCAACATCCTCCTGAAACATGCCATCTCTGCCCTTCGGGGTGTCCTGGCAGTGCCTTGTTGACGTGCAGGGGAAACCTCAAAGGTGCCCAGCCCTGACAATGGCTTCCAGAGCAGCTCTGCCTGTCACCCAGCTGCCCCCAAGGTCTCTGCCTCCAATAAGCCTCTTCAGCCAAAAAGCGGCCCACAAGGCAGTGTGGCCTCGTCCTCCTCCCTTTCAACGTGTCCCACCGCTCCTGTGCCTGTTGCTCACTGAGGCTATTGCAGTGTGTGTCCATCAGCTCAGAACTGTGGCCTTACCGCACTGGGACTCCCAGCCCAGCTTCACTTCAAAATCATAGAAGCTGAATGATTTGGATCAGAAGGGACATTAAAGCTCATCTTGTCCCTGCCATAGGCAGGGACACCTTCCACTATCCCAGGCTGCTCCAAGCCCTGTCCAACCTGGCCTTGAACACCTCCAGGGATGGGGCAGCCACAACTTCCCTGGGCAACCTGTGCCAGGGCCTCACCACCCTCACAGGAAAGAGTTTCTTCACAATATCCTATCTAATCCTGCCCTCTGTTAGTGTGAAGCCACTTTCCCTTGTCCTGTCACTCCAGGCCCTTGTCCAAAGTCCCTCTCCAGCTCTCCTGGAGCCCCTTTAGGCACTGGAAGGGGCTACAAGGTCTTCCTGGAGCCTTCCCTTCTCCAGGCTGAACACCCCCAGCTCTCTCAGCCTGTCTCAATAGCAGAGCTGCTCCAGCCCTGTCATCAACTTAGTGGCCTCCTCTTGACAGGTCCATGTCTGTCTTGTGTTGGTGGCCTGAGAACTGGAGGCAGCACTGCAGGTGAGGTCTCACAAGAGCAGAGTAGAGGGGTTGAATCCCCTCTCTGACCTACTGGTCACATCTGTGTTGATGCAGCCCAGGAAACCAGGCCAACTCATCCAACTATGACGTGCAGCTCACTGGCTGCTGCCTGGGGCTCTTTGGCAGCCAGAACTCTTCCAACCAGGAGCAATCCTGCTGCAGGGAGGGGCCCGTTCATAAACTTCTCTCTCCCTCCCATTTTGGCACACATCCGCTTCCAAAGGTTGGAATCCAAGGGAGGCCTGTCTCTAACGAGAAGGCTCACAATGCCTCAAGGACATGGGGTTGCTTTTGGGAGGCTCATGCTAACATCTGGTGGCCTTGAAGAGGATCATATGGAAGGGAGGTATCCAGGCAGCTAAAGCTCAGTCTAGGAGGCAGAAGAGCAGCCTCATAAGTTCTTGCTGGTGGAGGATGGGGAGCAAGAACTTCTCTCTGTTCTGGGCCTGCTGAGGTTGTTTCACACCTCGATTGGTGATCAGAAGTGGGTTACACAGTTTGACTCCTGCTTGCCTGAAGGTGGGCAGCCTGGCACCAGTATGGACCAAACCAGCTGCTAAGAAGGCAGATGGAGTGGTGTAGGTTTGCTTTTCCTTTTTGCTTTTTTTTAAAAATAATTATTGAATTTAGTGTTTGGTAGGGTGGAAAGCCATGTGTACACTGTTAGAGATGTGGTGAAAGGCACTTTAATGAGCATTTGCCAGAGAGCTCATGCTCTGGATTTATGGCCTGCAGCAGTGATAGGAGGATGCTGGTTTCTGTTTCCTGCACCTCTGCAGATCCATAAAGTTTCACTGTTTCTCAGGCACCTCTTTGGTGAGCACAGAACATGCTCTGTGTTTATGCTCCCTCCTTTCCCCTGAGTAATCCTGCAAGGAACACATCTCAGAGAGGCCTTCAGGATGTGTTTGCTCTAAAGGGTCTCCAAGGGGCTCCTGTGGCCTTGGGGGAGCAGAGGGAACAGGTTTCACTCCTGCTGCCCGACAAGCTTGTGCTCAGTTAAGCAGGGGACTGTGACTTGCAATGATGCTCATTGTGTCAATGACAGTCTGCGCACGTGAGCAGCCCTAAGAACGTGGAAGAAAACGGCTCAGTGCTTTTAATGAACCAAACATGAGGATAGATTTTGAGCACCTGCAGCATATTGCAAAACTGGACCAGGATTCAAGTCTCACAACAGGCCATGTTTTTCACAGTTCCCACCTAAAGACAATAGCAAAGCTTTGGATTTTGTCACTACATTTGGGGTTCCCACCCTCTTCTCTAATCCTTGGATCCCTTTCCTCTGATTTTCTGCTGATCTCTCAAATTTTTCTTCTTGAGAAAAGACTACATGGCTCATTTGCAGAGGAGGCAAACAGAGCCAGGCTCTGTCTGGGGAGTGTGGCTTTGCATGGGAGACCCTGTTATATGATGTCCTTAAACTTTCATGCAGCAGACTCTGCCCTGCTCATGAACTCAAACCCCCAAGCAGCAGATCACGGGGTACAGCGGGTGGCTCTGGTCCACAGCATCTGGAGAGGGACTCTGCTGGTGCAGTTCTATTGCATAAAAGTGGGTGGTTTGGCTCTTCCCCCTGGAGAAGAAGGGTGGGGAGGAAGGTGCTAACTCATGTGGATACAAGGCAATTTCCCCGCCCTCACTCAGGGAATGCACCCAGACAACACCTGAGGCAGGGCAGCCCAACCGGGCTGGGAGAGGCAGCTGCCCAGAGAACGACCAAAGTGCTCCTCACATGCAAGAGGACAGAAACCAGCCACTGGACAGCAACGAGGCTCATTTATTATCTCACAAGAACGAGTGACAAACAGCTGGTAACGTCAGCAGAACCGAAGCTTTGCCCAGGGCCCGAGCTCTGACCGCGGGGCTCCCTGCTGCGCTGGGTGGTGCTGGGAGGGTCTATGATGGTGAGGATGGATTTGGGAGATCCCTGAGCTGCAGGGAGTGAATTTGAGGCTGTTCCCAGTGGCCTGTGTCCTCCTGATGCCATCATCCCACAATGCTGATTTCTGTTCCCTCCTTCTACACGAGCTGCCTGCCATTAAAATAGGAGAAGGCAAGTGCAGCCCCCAAAATGGCTGTACTGTGTCTGGGATGTGTATCCACAACCAGCAGCCTCTTCCAGGAAGGAAGTTTGGGGGCAGTGAGGGAGCTAGACCCTGTTTTCACCACACCTGAGCAGGAACCAGGTGACTACAGACAGGAGTGCCCCAGAGTGTGGTGTGTGAAGCGGTGATGGAGCGAGCCCGGTGTGCCCCTGGGTGCCTTGGCCGAGTGCTGCTGAGTGACCTCAGGCACAGCACATGGGTTTTTCTGGGAAAATGGGTTTGGCTGCCATGGGTTTCAGAGACCCCTTGTGAGACGCTGTGGGTCAGATTGAAAGACGGGCTGTGCATCCCCAGCTCCTGGTTTCTGCTGGAAGGAAGGGTCCTGCCTAACCCACGAGGCTCCCAGTGAATGAGTGGAGACTCCCAAAAATAGAGGCAGCCCAAACCTCCGGTGCACACGTGAATATGCTGCTTTTAACGCACTTCTGCTCTTCTAGTTGATGGCACGGGGCAGATACCAGCCTATTTCCAGGGGTGCGTGGGACCTGCAGAGAACCCTGGAGGACAAGGCCTGAGGTCCCTGTGGGTGGCCACGTCACCGCAGTCAGACATTTCCATGTGTTGCCACAGAGCAAGGGCTTTAGCTAAGATGTCTCTGCCTCAGAAGACACACTTGGCTTCACTGCAGGCTCCTCATGGCTGGCAATGCTTCAGGACGAGCAGGAGGAGGGGGGTCTCCCTGGCCCACTTCCTGAGCTGGTGGGGCTCTCTCCCAGGCGGTTCCTAGCAGGAGCGACACGCGCAGGGGTTATCTCCTCCCATGGCCAGCCCTGAGTGTCTGGAGCTCAGTCAGAGCCCTTCCAAGCGAGGGGCAGCTGGCAGAGTGGTGTCTGTTGTCCAGGCAGGTATGATGGGGTTGAGGGTAGACAGGTTGTACTGGTGCTTTACAGGGAGCAGCCTGTGTCACCTTGCTGGCCCCCTGGCACTGGGGCTGGCCCTCGGTGTGGGCCGTGGGGCTGTTCCGCACGGCTGCTCCGAGGAGGTTTATAAGTGAGATGTGTAGGGTGGTGTGGGCGGGGAGGGGAAGAAGGTTATCCGGAGGCTGCTGCTGGACGGGTCTTGGCTCTCTGAAGTGATCAGCACCTCACTGTCATTGAGGCAGGGACAATGCTCAGAGAAGCCCCTCTCCTTCCTCCTGGTGCCCACTCTTTGCTGGCAGGGGATGAGCGTCATGGAGGGGAAGCTGTAGCTGTCAAGGATGGGGTGCACTCCCAGGGAATCAGGTGTCTCAAACATGTGGTCGATGTCAGAAAAGCTCACCAGAGCCTGCGTGGAGTCGTAGGAGCTTTTCTCCATGTCATCAGCCGCACAGGACTGGGGGAATCTCCCCTTGTCCTGCCCCTTCTGCCTCAGCAGGCGGAAGTCGTCTCTGAAGTGGGGGTTGAAGAGCAAGTAGAGCAAGGGGTTGAGGCAGGCAGGCAGGGGCAGGACCACAAGGAGGACGGATTTGATGACCTCTGGGGTGATAAGGAAGAGGTTGAGGGTAGAGGAGAAGGTGAGGAAGGCCACTGGGCAGTAGAGGAGGCAATTGGTGAAGATCAGCCAGGCCACATGCTTAACCATGGCGCAGTCCCAGACAGCGCCGAACTCCCCCTTCAGCAGGTTGCAGTAGAGTCGGATGTAGGTGCCGGTGATAGTCAGGAAGCAGAGCATGTTTGTCATCACCAAGGCCACAGTGAAGCCCAGGGTGGCAGGTTTCCCATCTGTGATGGGATACGGGAGGCAGAGAGGGGATGCTCCATATTCCCCAATGGAGAAGAGAGGCAGAGCGGCAGCCACAGAGGACAGAAACAGGCAGCAACAGGCAGCAGCCTTGACCTTGCCTAGGGAGGGTGATTTTCCGTAGCCCCGCACGCAGGAGGCTGAGATGCTGCACTGCACAGCAGCCAAGGTCAGCAGGAAGATGGCAGCCTGGGAGGCAAACACGGACAGGAACCCCGTCACCTTGCAGCCCGCGCCCGTCTCCCATCTGGCGCCGTATTTGGCGAAGTGGCCGTAGGTGAGGGCGTCAACGAGGGCCATCATGCTGCAGGAGATGCCAGTCAGCATGTTGGCCCCAGCTATGGAGCCGATGATGAACTTAACAGGAGAGAGGTAGCTGGAGGAGGCAAAGACAGCCAGAATGACCAGGCCGTTGCAGAGCACTGAGACCAGGACGATGGCCCAAACTCCCAGGCGGATGATCCAGCTCTCAAACAGGTGATCACAAGGCTTGAAGGGACCTGGAAGACAAACCTCAAAGTTATACCCAGCAGACACCACTTGGCTCCAGTGGTGCTGCTTGGGGCCGTGGCCAGGTCCCAGCCCCCTCCTGGCCCCACCAGCCCCACAAATGCTTAGGGCTGGCAAGGAGAATTGTCTGCCCTCTTCTGCAGCTGCCTCTTGGCTCTCTCCCTCCCATGCCCACAATGGGGTGCCTCTGGCATCCTCTCAGATCTTGTCTAGGGCAGAAACAAGGTGCAGGGAAAGATCAAAGTGAAATGTGAGAAACTGCAAACTTGTCAGAGCTCCAAAAACATAAAAAAAGGTCATGACTCCAGACCCACTGACAGTCCTTGTGTCAGCCTGGCATTTGGGCCCCTCTGTCATTACCTGCTCCTTCTGATGTACCCCCTGGGATCAGGGAGTGCTGTGGAGATGTGAGAGGTTGCCTGGGAAGGATTGGGATGTTATAGTGAGGGGCTCAGCAAAAACAAAAACTGGATGGGAGAAGTTTTAGGTGGAGCAGAGCAAACAAAATTAGAAGAAATGAAGAAATCTTGCTCATCTCAAAGGGGATAAAGCTCAGAGTACCAGCATCTTCGTTCCCAGGCAGCAGGACACGCCCTCAGCTATGATCTTGTTCCTTCATGTGTCTTTCGCAACAAAGTCAGTGGGACAACTGGTGAAAACTCCATCCCTGCCAGTGTTCCACAGCTGGCCGGAACCAGGCCTGTCCAGCCTCTGGCTGTGCTTGTGTAGGACCCCACTAAACCATGAATGGGGACAAAATCATAAGCACAAAATCAGAGTCCCAGCCTTGTGTGCTTACTTGTGTGTTTGCGATGGGAGTCGGAGAACGTGGCCGGGTGCAGTCCAGCACCTCCCTGCTCTCCCTTTCTCAGGAAAACAGAGTGAAGTACCCTACAAGTATGATCAGGAAATCAAGGACAAGGTCTTGCCATGCAACGTTCTGGGGTGGCTGAGGCAAAGTCTGAGTCATGCAAGGGAGCAGGGGCTGGAGAGCCAGAGTCTGAGTGCAGCAGGTCAGTGGATGGAGGAGCTGGAGATACCTGGGATTCCTGATCAGGCATACCCTGACCTCGTCCCCTCCTCAAGGAGGGCAGCTACATCCCGCTGGGAGAAGGAAGCTCCTCACCTGTCCCCAGTTTGGCCAAAGCCTAACCAGGCTTCTGATCTGAAAGGTCGTGGGGGATCCTGGGGACTTAGAGAAGTTCAAAGGGTGCCAGCTCTGTTCAAGGGGTTTCCCTGGCTGCTCACCGGGGCTTGGCGTGCACTGAATAGTGGGGTGAAGCTTTGATTCCTCAAGGTCCAGCTGAAGGTCATCTGCATCTAGGTCATCTGGGGAGAAAAGAACAAGAAATGGTGCTCAGAGAGGAACGAGCACCATCAGGGTTAACTGGGCCAGGAGCTTTTCCCACTGCCTGTCTTCCACACAGACCTTCCTAGCCAGTTCCTAGCCCACAAGTTCAAAGTAGCTGCTGGTGTCCAGTTTGCAGTCACTTCTGTAGAGGGAGAAGGTCTTGTAAACGTTGGTGGGTTGCAGTGTAGCCAACCCCTCTGTTTTTAGGTTGCTCCCAACATTTGAAGTGTGAGAGCCCCAGCTCCCAGAGCTGTGTGACTGTGGTTCCCTCCTCCCAGTAAGTGTTATTAAAAGTAAATAAATACTCCAGCTTATGTGGTTACAGAACACAAAGCCTTCAAATGCATCTTCTCCATGGGAGCTTTCTGGGCAGGGCTTGTCCAGTGTGTTCATCAAGAGGGATTTTGGGGCTTTGTTCAGAGGGAGCCATTAGCCGATTCTTGCAGAACAAATTCTTCATCAGCATCCACTGCCACCAAACAGCTCAGCAGCAAAGAGACAAGGGAGCCCAACATTTATTGCTTAATTTTATGTCCTGTGAATTCTTGGGACTGTGGCGCCCTGTTTTAGTCATGGAGGTTCCCAGGATTTGCTGAAGGCAGACTGGTTGCCCATGGCTGCAGCCTCTGCATTCGTGGGGTTTGTGCAGCCAGACTGCAGAGCCCTGGGCCAGCACTGGCAGCTGCACCCTGAGCCAGGCCTGGGCTCACTGAGGCTCAGGCAGAGACCCCCTGACTGAAGGAGAAGCTGCTGGAAGGGAATGGGGCTGAGACCTCAGCCACATTTTCAGTGTAGGACATCACCAAGGCAAATGGCATCCTCTCAGTCTAACCCCAGACGTGATTTTCTGCTTTGTTCCTTGTTCCTCTTCCCAAACTCCTGCTGACTGATAGCACTAGGACACAGTGAGGACAGCTGCTGTCCCGCTGCCCTGTCCCCACCCATGGCACCAGCACGGCCTTCAGCTCCCAGTGGGGATCTTCGGAGGGTTTTCTGCCAGCAGGACGAAAGGGAAAGGATGTGGTTTTCTGCTTGCTGCAGCCTGGTAGCCAGGGAGCAGGATCTGTGGCTGTGGGATGAACTCTCCCTTGGATGAATGGATTGATGCTGGTGTGCACCTGGCAGCTCAGACACTGGTGAGGAAGGTGAGTTTCCACAGCGCTGACCTGAGTGGGGTTTACTTGTCTAATCTGTTTAGAAGTGGTGCCTCTCATGAGCTCTGCTCTCTGCCCGTGTTTGAAAATGTGACTGGGATTACTTGATTAAAGAATGATGACAAATAACGTGCTATCTTTAGTGCCTCCTGACAAGCTTTGTGGCTTTCTCGGCTTCAGGGAGCTTTGGAAAAAAAAAAAAGCCATTTTTTAAAATCTGTCTGTATAAGAGTTGAAATATTACTGCTGCTTTGGAGCCTGGCAAGGAAACACTCACAGTGGGATGGAAAAATATTTCATCCTTGTATTTTATAGTCTTATAAATCTCCAGTGTCTTTTCCAGCCACAGTGCGGAGGCTGTGATGTGCAGTCACGATACCCAAATAACACAGACACAGGCTTGCACTTTCTGTGCCCTGCTGAGACCCAGCCCTTGGGAAAGTGTAACCTGCCCCATCCCTTTTCTCCTCAAATGGCTGGGTTCTAGCCCAGCTTAAACATTTTCATGAAGTGAAGGAGGATCTTTTGTTTTGCCTGGACTACTGAGCCTTCTGGGAATCGCAAAGCAATCTTTAGACAGCACAGCAAGATTCAAAGTGAAAAATGTACCTCTCTGCTGGAAACCAGTACTTCTCCAGCCTGGGAACTGTGGAGAAAGGAAAATGGATGTTGTGTCCTAGCAAGGCAGACTGCATCAGTTTGGAAGAAGCTGCTATTTATCTGAGTTTTGCCAAGGCACCTCCACTTTCTGAGGTTTTATGGAAAAAACCCCACCTTGCCAGTAGTGCCCTTTCCATGGAAAAAAGCTGGCTGTACCAAAAGCAAAGTGGGAGGAAGAGGAGGAGAACTGCTGGAGAAGGCGCCTGAGCAGGTGCTTTTTTGGGACTCGAGTAGCCTTCTGAAATGACAGAAGCAGGAAGAGTATAGCTCTAAAGACCCTCCAGGGTTTGCCAGGTGGTTGCAGAAGTTCCTTAGTAACTTTACAAGTTATTGGAGGTGCTGGGCTGGGGAAAGCAGAGTCCTTATTGCCAAGGATAACTGTCCACGTGTGCTCTCTTTTCGCTTTCCATAGCACTGTTCCATTATTGCAAACACATGCGTGTAAGTGAATTTGCCCCTTTCTACCCTCAAACCAGTTGTCCTGAACGGAGGTGCTGGGATGGTGATGGAAGTGCCCCATGGTAGCACTTGCACTTTTCCTGCCCTTCCTCTGCAGCCAGTGTTGGGAGATGCCAGGGTTTGCTGGGGGATGTCCTGTCTGACAGGGCCCCAGGTCACCTTTGGGCTCCTGCCCAGACACAGGGGACAGGCTTGGGGCAGGAGGTGTCAGCTAAACACTGTCAGTTGGAATCCAAGGAGGCTGAGACAGTTGGGATTGTCCAGCCTGGAGAAGAGAGGGCTCCAGGGAGACCCTAGAGACCCTTCCAGTGCCCAGACGAGCTCCAAGGAAGCTGGAGAGGAACTTAGGGCAAGGGCCTGGAGTGACAGGACAAAGGGTAATGGCTTCACACTAACAGAGGGCAGGGCTAGAGGGGATATTGGGAAGAAATTCTTCCCTGTCGGGGTGGTGAGGGCCTGGCACAAGTTGCCCAGAGAAACTGTGGCTGCCCCATCCTGGGAAGTGTCCAAGGCCAGGTTGGAGGGGGCTTGGAGCAACCTGGAATAGTGGAAGATGTCCCTGCCCATGGCAGGGGATTGGAATGAAATGAGTTTTAAGGCCCCTTCCAACCCAAACCATTCTACAATTCTATGATATCCCAAGCACAAAAAATGTTGGAAATAAGACCTTAAATGTCTGTTGTCACAAGGTGACAGAGTGATGAGACATTCACTGGCCACACTACTTTGGGCCTCAGGTGGCTGTTAGTCAGATGTGAATGGACATGCTTGGGTGGTTGTCTGGTGGGCTCCCGGCATCTGGGGCCCTGGGAGGATGGGAAAGAGCTGAGATGGCCCTGCTCTTGGCTGGAGTCAGATGGACCCTTGGGTGCTGGGCTTGGCTGAGGGTTGATTGCCGGATGCAGGAGCAGGACAGGTGGCAGGAGCCACTGCCTGGCTGCTGGAGCAGGGATGCACCATTGGGGATCCATTTCTTGTCCCTGCACGGCTGCCTGGGACAAGTTGCCCTTCACCACCCAACTGTGAGGTTCTGTAGACTCCTTTGGGAAGGCCTGGAAGTGCTGCACAAGGCTGAAAGCGCAGAGCTGGCTGGAAGCAGTGCCTGTCCCTCTCACAAGTTCTCCCAGAGCATCCGAGTGCCCTGATGAGCCTGGCTGTACATTGCCAGGACAGAGCCACAAGTTATTTTCTCTTAACTAGACCACTTTCCCTCTTGCATGAAAGGAATGTTTGGGAGCTTTTGTCTTTTTTAATGAGGAAGTGTTACAAGGTTCATGTAACCCAGCTAAATACCACCAGCGGCCATCAGAAAGGAAGCACTGGGAACAGAAATAAAGCAATGATTAATTAAGTAAAACAGCAATACCACAAATCCCTCATCACCAAGAGCAGACCCAGTTCCTGAGTGGTGACGAGGGTCATCTGCAAAAGCTGCACATCATAGGAAGATGTTCTTGTGCATGTCACATTTGCACCTGTGTGCTTTAGTATTTCAAGACAAACCTCTGAAAATGGGAGCCTTTACAAGCTGCTAATAGTCTCATCTGGCACATATTAGAAACAGTCAGCATTGCCCTCCGGTCCCAAAAGCTCATGAATACACCATCCATGAGGCTGAGACTGACTTGGAGGCCTGGGAGCCTGTGGTAGGTTTTGGTCTGCTGACAGGGCCAGGAAATAACGTCCTTTGGGACGTCAAAGGCTTTGGTACCCAGCAAGAGCAGGTCTGTGAGCAGTGCTGTGGGCTCCGTTCACAAACCGGATCTTTCCACAGATGCTGTAATTTGCTGGGCAATCCCCCCCAGCCATCTGCACCAGGACTGTTACAGCATGGGCTGCGTTAATGATGGAAAAATTGACCCGGCCGAGAAGAAATTCCTGCAGCAATGACCGTGACATATGGCTCCTCTGGACTGTCTGCCCAGTGTCACCACCAAGTCTACCACGCTTCCCAGAGCCACATCAGGCCAGTAGGAACCACACTTGCTGCCCTCTGGCTGGACTTCTTACATGTCTAAAGCTTATTCTTAGTCTGTGAAGGATCAAGGCAGGAGCAGAACACAGGGCTGGTGAGTCACCTGCTGGCTGTGTCGTAAAGGGTCTTGGTCATCGTGTTTGTAACACAGAGTCCAACAGCTCTGGGTCAGTATCTGTCTCCACATCCAGTCCTGCCTGCTCAGGATGTGGGAGAGCCCCTGGCTGTGGCTGGGTGCTCAGTGAGTCAGGGGCTTCCCAGGGTCTCAGCCGTCTCAGACCTCAGAACTGCATCGTAGCCACTGTATTTACACAAACATATAAACAAATGCAGCATCCAAGCTGTGTCCTGAAATGCTGTTTCCACTCCCCAGCAGTTACAGAGGAAGGAAGCAAAGGGGCTCATGTTTTTCTTCATGTTATTCTGAGATTCCTTTGCAACAGGATCACGCCAGCTTTGTGCCAGAGCTGCTGCTGTGCTGTGGGGCTGTGAGTGCAGGTCTGCCTTGCACTGTCCTCTGCTGGCCTCCTGGAACTGGCCTCATGGAGATCTGTGCAGAACCGAGCTTTGGAGCGCAGAGTAAATCAACTTTTGGGCAGAAAGTTCTGCTCAACTCTGGAGGCCCTTCTGCCTTGCTTCAGTCAGCCCCTGTCCTGTGTTCCCCAAACGTGTCCTGTTGTCATACCTAACCCTGACCTTTGCTATAGCATCAGGGAATGTGCCCAGAAGCAGCATGTGCGCAGGTCTATCTACCTCCAGCCAGCTGCACACTGCAGGTCTTTGACTTCATTCTATTACTTGGATTAATCCTGAAGCCCTTCCCCTAGATGTTGTAACAAGAAAGACTGACGTCCCGCCAAAGGCTCCACACTGCCCAAAAGTCTGACGACCAAGCCCAGAAGTTGTCCCAGGTAGCCTCAGCCACCTTCCAGTGCCTTGGGCAGCCTCCCTCCATAGCCAGCAAGGCCAAATTGGCAAACGTGTCCATGCTGTGGAGGACTGCCAGGTCCTTGTGAAGGTTTGGATGTGCCAGATTGGCTCTTTTTCCCCTACAGAGTCACCAGCTGAAGCCCATTCACAGCAGCCGGCCACCTGCACTGGAGGAGGCTCAATCTGCCTTCCCTGGGGCAGGTGGCACTCTGTGGCTGGCGGTGGGAGCGCTCCTGCAGATGCAGGACTGCATCCAAGCTCACAGCCCTGTCTGAGCCCAGTTTACTCACAGTGATTATCGGCGTGACCTGGAAACAATTCCATGGTCCTCTTGTGGGGATCCTCCTCCTCAGGACTCGTGTCTTCTGCCTCCCATTGGCTGGACACCTTGAAGAAGCTGCTGCAGCTCCCGTAGGCGCAGCACTGGTAGGCGTACGGGACCTCCAGGACTCTGCACAGGGGGAAAGCAGAACTTAAGGGCGTGTGCCCTCCGTGACCTGACTCTCCATGGCTTTGCACTTTTTGCTCAGCTCAGCCTGTGACCAAGGCTGGTCTGTCTGGTGATCTTTACAGTGGAGAGTGCTCTGTGCTCTGGTGAAGGACTCCGTGTAGCACAGAGTGTGCACCCAAGGCACCCCATGTTGTCTCTGCCCTGCCCTGCTTTTGCTGGTTTAAGCAGGAGTAGTGAAGTGGAGAATACTATTCCTAGATAAAGACATTCCTAAAAACCTGGCTGCAGTTTTCCCCAGACTAAATTAGCCCCTCTTTACCAAGACATGCACACTCTTCAATTTTTACCCCAAGGCCATCTTTTGCTGGGCATCCTTTCTTTCCTTCGAGGTGAGAAGCTTCCCAAAAGCAAGGTTCCCCTTCCTTGTTGTTCAGAGTCAGAAGACACCTTCAAAACTTCAGTTCCAGGAGCATGGCTCCCTCCTGCCAGCTCAGGAAGGGAATTCTCAAGTCTCTCAAGTGAAACAAGTTGTTTAAATATGTCTGATTTCTACTTGAGAGTCAAACTGTTAGTTGCTAATTATAGCATGTATTACAAGGTTAATTCAAGAGCAGCTGAACATCATCTGGACACAATACCAGGCTGTCTGTCAGCAGCTGCATTTTTGGCTTTGCTGGAAGTCAGGGAGACTGCTGATGAAGGCAAAGGAACCTCAGGTTTTCCAGACAATTAAGGTCTTCTGACAAGATCAGTAAATATGGTGAAACTCTATATTCTAAAAATATGCTTTTGTTTTATGTTCCCAAACATTTCTGCCCGAGCCCCATGAGGCTGTGGAAACTCTGTATACAAGCTTGTTTCCTGTTATAAGCTCCAAATTAGATCCCATTATTGAAAGGTGGTAGGGAGGTGCTGATCCTCCCAGGAAGGGTAAGAATTGTTCTCAGATGATTCCTCCAGACATATGCCCCAAGAGTAAAACTACTTAATGGCAGTACCCCAAAATTTAGGGAATGTTAATGGTCCATCGCCTGGCATGGTTCAGTGAACCACTGCTGCAGGCTCAGTTTCTCTGGTACAAATCCAAACCAGCTCCACAGCTGCCAATGGAACTAGTTTAGAGGAGAAACACCCTCAAGTGCTGAACTTGACCCACCCTGCACAAGGGACTGCCTGTTGGAGTGAGTCTGGAGGAGACCACGGTGATGCTCCAAGGGCTGGAGCCCCTCTGCTCCAGAGACAGGCTGGGAGAGCTGAGGAGGTTCACCTGGAGAAGAGAAGGCTCCAGGGAGACCTTCGAGACCCTCCCAGTGCCTAAAGGAGCTCCAAGAGAGCTGGAGAGGGACTTTGGGACAGGACAAGGGAGAAAGGCTTCACACTACACTAACAGAGGGCAGGGTTATTTGGAATACTGGGAAGAAATTCTTGTCTGGGAGGGTGGTGAGGTTGCCCAGAGAAGCTGTGGCTGCCCCATCCCTGGAAGTGTCCAAGGCCAGGTTGGACAGGGCTTAGAGCAACCTGGGATCGTAGGAGGTATCCCTGCCCATGGCAGGGGGTTGGAATGAGATGGGCTTTAATGTTTTGTTTCAACCCAAATCATTCTGTGATTCTATGATCTTGGGTGTAGAAAACCCTCCAAAAGCTTCTGGAATCCTCTGCCATTTGGAAACCAGTCATGCAGTAGATCCCAGATATGATAAGCCAAAAAAGTCAGAAGAGAAAGCCCTTCAGACACCACTGCTGAGGTAGACTGATGTGAGATCTCCACACTTCTCCTCAGGCCTGAGCTATTAACCCCAGTGTTGGTGCAGTGGCCTGTGGTCCCAGCACTAGGCATCTAAACTGGAGAAGCTCCAGCCTTGGGAACTCATACTGGATGAGTGGGAGCATCAGCTTATGCATTCTTGGCTTGAAGGGAACTCCCCATGAGACCCAAGGAACAGATGACTTTGCCTGAGGGGAATTTGTGTTCTTTGGACCATGGACACCTCAGCCTGAGGGCAGGTGCCAGGCTGAGACCCACCTGTAAGGGAGGGTCAGGAGAGCCTGAGCCTGCAGCACAGCACTGCACTCCAAGCCTTTCACAGCCTCATCTTGCTCAGTTTGACCCCTCCAGGCTCCTCATTAATCCATAGCAGACAAGACACGGCCACACAAACAGAGTTTACAGAAGGAAACCTGGATGTCATTAGCTAGGACTGCTTCTGGGAATGTTTTCCATTGAGAGGAGCCCTGAGCTGGGCTCGCTGCATGCTTTCCGCTTGTGTGTGTGTGTGTTTGGGGTAGAGACGATGGGCCAGGGAGCACAGCACCACTCTCCTGTGAAAGATGTTAAAAGATGAGATGCATTAGCAGCAGATGAAGCTTCCTCTGCCCATTGACCTGGAAGGATGGAGAAAGCATGGGAGAGACAAGGAGAGCAGGAGGCTGAGTGCTTGAGGGAAATACAGGCTGTGCGGAGCACCAGAAGAGCCAACACCCCAAGTACCTCATTTTGGGGAAGCTCTCCTTGGTGAAGGGCTCAGAGAGAGCTGGGTTGCCTTGGAGCTTCAGATGGGTCAGTCCAGCCAAGCCATCCAGAGGCAGTGTGACCAGCTGGTTGTCAGTCAAGTCCCTGGTGAAGGGAAAGCAGAGAGGAGACCACAGTCAGGGTTGTGCTGCCAGTGGTACCTCAGCCAAGCCCTCAGCTGCCTGTCTCGATTGCTCCCTCAAATGTGATGCTGAGATGGGGCTGGGTGCTGCATGGGAGCCAGAAACCTCTGGAGATAAACAGATGGAGATGGCAATCCCTGGGAAAATGAGGGGGTGGGAATAGTGCCCATGCTGAAAGCTCTGCGTGGTATCTTCCTCCCTGTACACATACCTGCCCAACACATCTCTTCCTCCATAACAGGTTTGGTATGACTGCAGGTCCCAGCCCATAAAATACCCAAAGTCTTAGTGAGCGGGCTGAGGACTGAGGACCCTCCAGAGCCAGCGCAGATGGTCTGCGGTGACTCTTGCTGAAACAGTCCATCGTGCTGATCTTCCATAAAGACATCTAAAGCAGATATGAAAGCACCAGGAAATGGAAGTTTAAGTGGTCAGAGTGAGAGCAGCTTAAAGATGGCCCCTCCTGTACTTCATCATCCTGTTGGTATTGATAGGAAACCTTTGGGATTTGGTCTGTCCACATTAGTGGTGAGACAAGCACCTCAGCACATCAGCCTTCCAGCATCTAAATCCCAGGTGTCCTGCTTGCCCTGGGAGTCAGGCTGAGGCTCTCAGATACCTCCCATCCATGGACCACTGTGAAAGAAATATCCCTGTGACTTACAACTTGGTGAGTGAGTGCAGGGTCACAAAGGCCTCCGGGTGAATAAACTGGATGTAATTCCAACTCAGGTCTCTGCAAGGCAAGGACACACCAGTAAGAAGGGAGCAGAGCAGGGCAGTGAAGCTGCTGACACCAGCCTGGCCAAGGGGCTCAGTGGGATTAAATGTGGGATCTTGCAGCCCCTCAGTCAGCAGCAAATCCCATTGCAGTGCCCCAGAGACAAGAATGCTTGGGTTTGCAAGAGCACAAGAGTTTGCCTTGCAGGAGCTCCTCCCCTGAGACCAATGGGAAAGGTTTCTTTCTGGGTTCATTTTCTATAAATTTGGGAATTTTATGCTGACATGCTAAACCTCAGAGCAGTAGACAGGTCATGCCTTAGTGCCAGAGCATCCCCAATACAGTCACAGTGCACAGCACAGACAGGGTCGGGGTACGTGGAAGGTGAACCAAGATGATTTTAGGACATCTCCTGCCATGTCTGGATTCACTGAGTCCCCTCAGTAAGCTCTGCTTCCATCCTAGTGACTGGGCTCTGCTCCCTCGGTGGTCAGGGAGAGGAACCAGCATATCAGGATGCATTTCTTCTCCTAAGGCTGACTACACGAGCAATCTCCTAAAATATATTTATCTCTCCAGCTCTAGGGAAGTCGGGGGTACCTGCTCAGATGTGTGAGCAGTTGGGTGAGATGAATCCTTCCCACAGGGACCAGAACATACCCAAAGGTCACGGCTGACCTTGCATACTCAGCTGTGTGTGTGTGGCTGTAGGGTGGCAGCAGAATGCTCGTGTTTCCATGCACGTCTGCAGTGTCACACGTAATATGTAAGTGTTGCTGTGCAGTTGTAAACACGATCCCACTCATGGGATCCTCGGAATGCTGGGCTATTAAATGACACACAAATTGCTGCACCAAGGGAAAAGCTTTCATGTGATTTTAGTTCACTTCCTAACAGAACGTCAAATAAAGACCATCAGGGCTCTTTCCAGATGTCACAGGGACAATAGTGCCCTGCAGGGCTTTACTAGCTCTCAAAGGTGCCAAGCACTTAGGAGGTCACCCTGTGTGTATGATATGCGCATGCTTGGGTGCACTTACTGCATCGAACATGAGCTTATGGGGAGGAAGTCTCAAACCAAATGGGATGCTCTGCGTGGGTGTTCCAGGACTGCATGGCCCAGGATGAGCAAGGGGGGCAGGAGCTCAGGTACACTGTGGTAAATCCCTGACATGAGTCTCTGGCTGCATTTAAGAGGCATGTCCACAACGTGGGCTGTGCTGTGCCAGAGCATGTGGTGTGTGGGCAGGGAATGAGGGGAGTTACAGCGGAGCACAGGGGAAGCCAGAAGGGTGGTTTGTGCCCTCTTTCTTCTTTTCTAAAGGGGGGTGGCTAAAGGTGTCCTCTAAAGAGGGAGGGACTCGACAGCAAAGCCTCCCAGCAGAGACAGAGGGAGCAGCGTTGGAACTCCCCGCAGCCTGCCGGGGTTCACGGTTCCCCTTCCCCCAGCAAGACTCCAGCCAGTCCCCTGCCAGACAATACTTGCATGGAGCGCAGGGCCATCAGCTGCACAAAGGTGTCTGCTCTGATCTCGTGGATCCTGTTGTGCTGGAGACCACTGGAAAAACAGAAACTGGTTTGAGAAGACAGCTGAAGGCAGCGTTCCTACTTTGTAGGGATCTTTGTCCCACTGCAGCAGACGCAGATTGCCACAGTGGAAGTTGTTATTTGCAGTTGGGAGACCTACTCTTATTTTAAGAGTTAAACGGGATGAGCAGCAAAACATCTCAGAGCCATTCTCTCCCACAGGCAGCTCCGGGGCTCAGGCAGCGTCTGCTTTTGGTGCCATCGTGGCTCAGCAAAGCGTTGTTGATGTGCAGTGTTTAAAGGTGCCCTGTTATCTCCAAAGCCACACTGGCTTCCTGCTCTGCTCTGCCCTAAGCCTGCAAACTGCTTCATCCAGAGCAAAAGCGGAGAGCTTGGAGCCAGTGAATAGCAACGAGCTCTGTGTGACCTTTTAGGAAGGACCACGGGGTGCTGCCCTTTGCCTTCATGAGGGTGAAGAGGGTTTGAGGGCTGAAGGCATCTCAGTGTTGCATGAAGAAAAATCTCAATGTCTTGTTGAACCCACCATCCACATCTACACGTGAAGTGCCTCAGCCCTCCACATCTCCCTTCCAGCAGCCTCCTGCACCCCCTGAAGAAGGGGGAGGAGCAGAGTGAGGGCTCACACAGACTTTGCTGACTGACCTACACACTTCCCACACCCCCAAGAGACATCTAGAATTCTCCAACCATGCACCCTGTGGGAAACATTCAGTGTTTCAGTTTTCCCTAGTGTGGAACAATGGTGAATAATTATTAAGATTCCTACGAGATGCCTATCATGAATTCCCAGACCTGCAGAACTGGTGTCCCCATCTGTGATCTTCTACAAGGGCAGATGGCCACTGCCAGATGCTCCACCTGCAGCAGCTCCCCGGGGCCTTTTTCGGGTAGTTAACTTTCCTTTAGACTCAGAAATAACCTTGCCTCATCTCACACAGGGACCTGCATGCGGTGGCTGTAATATCTCAGCTGGTATTTGGCCACATGTTCCTGTTCCAAAGGTGGGCACTTGAGGCTCTCCTACCTGCTCTGCTGCTGGTCCCTTGGTGCCCCACGCAGCCAGGTTGGCATCACTCCTACCTCTAGCTAAGATTTCAGCTGGGGGCCACTGGAAGCTCCGGGCATAAATTTGGGGGTCACAGAGCGGGAGAGGTGGAGTTTGGGCAGAAGGGGTACTGGAACAAGGTAGAGAAAAATAATTTAGAGATGTTTAGCTGTGAGGGATCACCTGTGTGGTGCAGGTAAGAACCTGCACACTGGCAGTTACAGCAGAGCAAAGGCACACCTGAGTTGTTTATGTGCCAGGCTCTACCACCACGCACCATCAGACTTGTTTCCAGTGTATTTACCAGCAGGAATGTTGATGCCTGGTGGGGGAGGGGCTTAAAGGACAATAACTTCGGGGTTAGGGGATCGAATACTAATTTGCAAGAAAATATTAATTTAAAGCATAATCTGTCTGAGTTCAGTAGCCTGAAAGAGAGATTTATTGTGATTTTGTATTATCGTTAAGTCTGAATTTGGCATATTGCAACGTTTTGTAAGAAGAAATTTTAGCAGAATGCATGAAACTACAGGTTTGGAATTCTGAACATTTGTCCTTCTTTTTTTGGACTTTCTATTTTTTCCAAACATTTTCCTGGGGGTACTTTAGATAAAAATATGTCCAGCTCTATCTCTGTCCTCACAGCTCCCATAAAAGGCAGCAGAGTCTGTGTAACTCTCGTTTTCGTGTGATTTCACACAGTGCCCTAACATCCAGTTTGCTAAGGCTGGATGAGCTGGTCCGGCCATCCAGGCTGGGATGCTGCAGAAAGCAGGGTCAATCTCTACTGCAGTTTTTTTTAAAATGGAGATTCTGCTCCCTTACATCTAGTTTTCCAGTTTGCAGAAGGTATTTATGGTAGAGATAAACCCCATTCTTGATTAGCTCATAGAGGGCCTGGAATTAGTGAGGTGAATTCTGTGCTGTCACATCCCACTTCTGTTTGCTTTGGCTGGGACCTCTGGAAGGATCTGAGTGAATTAAGTTCCTACGCACAGGGAACATATTTTTATTCTGTATTTGCACAGGGGCAAAGACCAGAACTCTGGTCCGTTTGCAGTCCAAACAGTGAGTTAGAATTCCCGGCTTTCCCAGTGCTTAGTGAAGGTTGATTTTTGCGTGTAGGAACTGCCTCTCTCCTCAAAACAGCCCTTTTGCCCCAGAGCATGGTGCAAGCGAGGCCATCTCTGTACTCACAGCTCCTCCAGCCGCTGGCACTGGTGGAAACTGGGCAGATCTTCAATTTGGTTGTGTGACAGCTCTCTGCAGGGGAAGGACAGTACAGGAATGTTAGGAATCAAAAGCCAATGCCCCTGAGCCCTCCCTTGGAGGGTAGGATGACTTCACTTCATTCTGCACAGCTGCAGAGCACTGTAACCCCAGGTGAGGGGGATCTCCACTTTTGGGCAACCCCAGGTGAGGGGGATCTCCACTTTTGGGCAACCTCAGGTGAGGGGGATCTCCACTTTTGGGCAACCCCAGGTGAGGGGGATCTCCACTTTTGGGCAACCCCAGGTGAGGGGGATCTCCACTCTGCACACACCTGGTGCTGGCTTGGAGTGTCTCTGTGCAAGGCAAGGGTTGCCCCGTGGTTTCCCCACTCGTCCAGCCCCAGCCCAGCTCCCTCCAGCCCAGGCTGTGGACTGATGGAGCCACCTGTACAGCCGGGGTGGGCTCATCCTCCCCAGCCCCAAGTCAGCTGTGAAACCCAACTGTGCCACTTTCTGCCGTGCACAGCCCCTCTTTCCGTGGGCAAAGAAGAGAGGTATTTGTGCCAGAGCTCCTGTCCTGCTGCTGTGGATGGAAGCTCAGAGAGGCTGCAGATGTGCCTGCAGAGCCAGGGAGGTTTTGGCCAGGCAGCTGCTCAACTCCGTCCTGGCACCCAAACCAACTGCCTGCTCCCTGTTCAACCTTTCCTGGCTTCCTCCCAAGGCTACGGAAGGGGTTGTGGCATTGGCAGGGATTTAGTTCAGGACATTACAGGCTGTGAAAACCTCTGGTCCCTTGGTTCCTGTTCTTTTAAGTGCTGTCAGTTGAAAACAGTTCCCAGCAAACTCCTTACCCGCTGGTTCATGGACAAGTGTCACGTCAGCAGCCAGAGCAGAGTGACTAGATAGTCAGAGGAAAACCTATCCTGACACAACTTAATGAGAATTTATTGAAGTTGAAACAGGCTGGGCAAGGAATAATGTTTTAAACCCCACTCTTTCCCCCACCAGCAGAGACTGGATTTGTGGTTGTTCAAGGGAAATTTGCCCCAGGGTAAAGTTTTGTATGTGGCTTCTCTGCCGACTTTCCAAACTTGGTTTCCATCTTTCTGCCAATAAGTTGCTGCTAAAATATTTCAATTATTTTATTTTTTTTTTGCCAACCCCCTCACCACCAGTTTTCCGTGGTGGAGAGGAGGAGGGAGGGAAAAGCAAGCAAAAGGTTTGTGCTTGGCTCTGGAGGCTTCATTCGGTGTGAAGAAAGAGTCTTACTATCTTTTGCCTGGTCCCTGTGTCAATACATTAGGCTTGACAGGGCTGTGGCTTAGCTAGCAGTGCTGGGGGGAGAACCAGCCCCAGGAGTTATTTCTGGTTCCTCCAGAGTGAGGGTAACCAGATGAAGCCCAGTATCTACGAGCAGAGAAGCCTCAGTCGCTGAGGCTCTGTTGGGGACATACCAGGACGGAGGTGCTGATGGCATCAAGGGACTTCAGCTCTGCTCGGGGGAGTTTAACCTATTTCGGCTTGAGAAGAAAGATAAATCCTCCAGAGCTCAAGGAGTGTTTGGACAATGCTCTGAGGCACGGGTTGGGACTGTTGGACTGTCCTGTGCAGGGCCAGGAGTTGAGCTCCATAATCCTTGTGGGTTCCTTCTGGCTCAGGATATTTCATGATTCTCTGAAATCTGTGCCCTGAGCAGAAGCTCTGGATGAAAGCAGCAGGGATGGTGTTGGGCTGATGACAGAGGCGGCCCTGGCTCTGCTTGCTGGGTTCAGTGCCCACCCTCTGCCCCTGCTCCTAGAGCCCCCACGCAGGATCTCTGCAGAGAATCCACACCGTGGGGGGAGGGCAGAAATGCAGCATTAACTGTGTCATCTGGGACCAGATGTGTCACAGTCATACCATCAATCTGTCAAGGGGCTGGCAGAGCACCACTGGGTCTGTGGGGACAGGAGACTAACACATTTCAAGGGCAAGAGAGATGTAAACACACACAAACATTGGCCCACATACTCTCTCTCCAAACCCTGAAAGCAATGCAATTAACATCAGGAAAGTTCACTAGGGAAGAGGAACAAGGAACAAGGTGGGGTGTCCCAGTAAAACTCTCCCCCATGGAGCAGGCAGCCACAAAGAACGGGCTCTGCTGTGAGGGTTTACAGTCTGATAACTTGCAAACATAAACAGAAGTTTGGGACTAAACAGCCTGGGCCAGTCCAAAGGCTGTGCTTCAGTGGCAAGTTGTCCATTGAATTGATCCAGGTGTCTAAAGAAAGATGAGAGATCTTCCCTACAAGGACAGATGGAGCCAAAAGCTGTAATCTACTATGTTACAAATTGTGTTCTTTTATTTTTATGTTTTACTCTTGTTTCCGATTTCTGTGATCAAGAATTCATTCCTGTTGCTTTCCTGGAACAAACTTGTGTTTTTTTCAGCTTGCTTGTATAAAGACTCAGGAGATGCAAGCCTCCTGTTGCCCTAAGGCTGCAAACTTGTATAAATCTGGCTCATGACTCATTTCCTGAGGATGTCTTTGACTGCAGACAAACTTGGGGATCTCAGGAACCAGGGGTGTGATTCCTGGGATGCTGCAGGAGTCTTTCTGAGATGTTGATTTCATCATGTTAAAGAAAGCATGCCCCCCTCTCAGCATCATTCAGTGCCCAGCTAAGCAGGCTGAGCCAAGGACATGTGGAGTCTCTGAGCAAAACCCTGATCGTGCTCTGCTGCACCACATGAGGAGATGTGACCTTCTGGCCTCACAGGTCTCCATCAGGTCAGACCTGATCCCTTGCAGGATGTGAACAGGATCCTTCCTCCAGATGATGGCACTTGCTGGAGCTCCAACTGCAATAAGCCAGTGCTGGGGCAGAGGGTTGTGTGAATGTGATGTCCCCCTGGGTTTTGGGCTGAGAGCTTCAGCATGGCTGGGAGCTCTGAAATGCTGTAGCCATTCTTACCCATCTCCCTTTGCACCCTCTCTATCCTCCTTGCATGGGGCAGACAGTCCCCACTGGTGCAGAGCGAGGAGGATGTGCCTGATTGCAGCCCTGGGACCAGAGCATCATTCTGGGATGAAGCAGCAAGTTCAAGAACAAGAAGGAGCTCAAGGTAGTGCCTAAGAAGGTTGTGATTTCTACATGGAAAAGATAATGGGAACAAGAACCACAGGGTGGTCTTCCATAGATGGTCCTGTCCCTGATCTAGACCAGTTCCTGATGGCATTTTTCTAAGGACCAGGCAGGATAGAGACACAGGCTACTCACAGGATCCGGAGGCTGGGCAGCTGCTGGCACATCCCTCTGGGAAGGAAATGGATTCCTGCCCGGGTCAAGGTCCTAGAGGGGTGGAGGAGAGAGAAGAAATGGTGTTGCTGAGAGCCAGCACACAGACTCTGTGACCCACAAGCCCAGCTACCAGTCTCAAATAGTGGCAGGAGAGACAATATCAGTGGGGCAATGAAAGGCCTGGAGAGGATAAAAAACTGGCTGGCAGTTTTGGAAACAGGCCCTGCTGCTGGACCTGGCAACGGTGAATGTGCCTCTAAGAAGTTCTGGGACACTGCTGAATACTGAATTAACAGCTGTCCTTGGACATATTGGGCGCAGATGGCAGTGCCCTCTGTGGCACGCTCTGCCATCCCAGTTCCCCATTCTCCAGAGTGGTGATCTGCCTGGAGCCAGGACTGCCTCAGAAACCTGTGTGTAGGGAACGGGTGGTGTGTCCCTGTGTCCCTGAGACAAGGCATGGCCAGGTCACACCCTGGGCTGGGGTGCTCCCGGTTTGGGCACTGTGCGGGGACCAGTACCCTAGGGAGGGGCGTCCAAGTGTCCTCCAAGTCCCTGCTCTCCAGAGCTTGGTAGGGTAAGGAGGGGACCGAAATGGTTGCAGGAGCCCCATCTTAGGTGGCAGATATTTCCTGCCCTGCTCGGCAGTGCTGGCCCCGGGATGGGCAGAGACACTGGGTCTCAGCAGACCATGCTGAAGCACTGTCCTCAGAAGCTCATTCCTTCATAGGTGCAGGAGGGAAGGAAGAAAAAAAAAAAACAAACCAACAAACAACAAAAAAAAAGATTGGAGCACACTCAAGAGTACTGAGAGAGCAACTCACGGAGAGGAAAGCTGCGTTCAGGAGCCACAGGGGTGAAACGAAGCAGAAGAGTGAGTGACCAGGGAGAGGCAGAGCTGAATACTGCACAGCACTGTGAAAGTTGTCCTCACTGAAACAGCCTGGGCCGCCTTGAAGGAGGAAGAGCACAGCTAGCAGGGTAAAAGGGAGAGAGGTGCCACTCACAAAACTTCTAGGCTGGTGGTGCCTTTAAGGTCCGGGAATTCTCTGATGTCCGTTGCACCATTGAGTGACCTGCAGAGAAACGCAGGGGCGAAGGGGGGGGAAGTGAGGTGGGCAGAGGACCTGGAGGCAAATGCAGCTGCCCGAGGTGCCACACCCATCAGCCCCGGCAGCAGATCTGCTTCCTCACACCCAGACGCGGCAATTCGAGGTCCAGATTGCAGAGTGTCCCCGCCGGCTGGGTGGCGGAGCGGGCGCCTCGCGCAGTGCAGATGCGGTGAGATGGAGCTGGGCACTTCTGTGCAAGGAGACTTGGCAAGCTCAGAGCCTCTCCCAGCCACTGACATTCTTGGCACGATCTCTACCCAAATTAAATAAAAAACCCTCAAACAATTACCATGGGGAATGTAAGCAGGGCATCCCACCCAAGCCTCCCTGGGTCTATGCATTTGGATCTAAAGAATGCAGGGCTATTTGAATGATTTATTTTGTTTGCCTGAGTGTGTGAGTGTTCCTGCAGCAAGAAGCTGGGTGAGG
This sequence comes from Cephalopterus ornatus, assembly GCA_013396775.1. Taxonomy (NCBI): domain Eukaryota; kingdom Metazoa; phylum Chordata; class Aves; order Passeriformes; family Cotingidae; genus Cephalopterus; species Cephalopterus ornatus. Next base: position 378,499 of record VZRE01004496.1, on the reverse strand, counting down.
CTTACAAATAGAGATTTTGAGGTTGCCTCTGCCTCAGTATTTAGTGCTGTGCCACAACAGGTTGGCTGAAAAGCCAACATGAAGCAACTGTTTTGGTCTGGGTGGTGCCCACCCCGTGGTGGCGGTGCTGGACCAGGCTTAAAGGTCTCTGCTGGCTGCCCAGTGTTCCTCCACTTCTCTATCTTGTGGAAGAAGGCAGATGCCTTCGGAGTCCTCCTGTTTGGGCAACTACACAACCATAGCAGAAGTTGTGGTACTTGTGTGTGAGGTCTTTGCTGGTCCTGAGGCAGCTGTGGAGACCCTAGAAGGCTCCAGTGCCTGTCAGCTGGGTGGACAGGAGGAATTAATTTCTGCTTCCAAAACACCCTTTTCAAATTTATTCTTCTTCAGCAGAAAGCATCTGCAGTGTCTACTCCTTGGATCACCACCTTTGGGGCTGGCTAACAGAGTAGCTTCATGGTCCTCTACTGACACAGGGGCTCTTGAGAAGAGGAAGGGAGAAGGCCCCAAAGGTGCCCAATCCAACAAGGTTGGAGCTTGGATGTGTTACATCTTTGAGGATGTGCTTGGTGAACTTACAGAGTGTGGAGCTTTGGCAAGTACTGGAAAGCAGACTGTCCAACAAACTGGATGGGATTGTCATAAAAATGGCTGCAATGGGAAAGAGGAACCGGTCAGAGTCTGCTGCACATGAAGAGAAGATGCTATTACAGGTCAAGAGCCTTGAAGCTACCAGCAGTCAGCTATGCAGGAGGTGCTCGGGGGAAGCCTTGTTCCCAGATAACCCCAGGCTCTCCCACTAGCCTGTTTTGGCTGGCCATTGGTACACTTGAGGTCTCCTGCTGCTCCGAATGAGTCCTTTGGGGTTCTGCTGAACCAGGCAGGCTAGAAAGATGTAAAGCCCTCCTTCAACCCTGCTGGGAAACACCTTGCACTGAAGGACAGCTCTTCTGACCACACAGACCCACAGTACCAGCACCTTCCCTGCTTGTCACAGTCACTGGAGAGAAGTGAGCTCTCCTAGTACCCAACAAGCTTTGAGAGGAGTTGAGTTGTCTCCTACAAGAAACCCTTCCCCCCACTGACTGAGAAAGACTTTAGATGGGCAGATCCAATGGAGAGATGAATATTCTGGATATATGTGCCCCCATTGTCACTCTGGGGATGTGCCCAAGGGAGATGGGGATGAGGCTGGTTGTTTCGACTGGAGCAGTGAGCGTTTTCACCCAGTGTCACCATGGCTTTATTTCCAGGTGTTGGTATTTCTGTAATTTAAGTCCAGATTGGATGAGCAGAGCTTTTGTCACTTGCCATAATTTCCAATATCCATGTAGTTCAGAGAAGAACTACCCAAAAATCACTACCAATGTCTGGGCCAGAAGGGAAACAAGCTCACAACTGGGTGTATATATCTGCAGAACTTTGTGTCCACAGGTCTGGGCAGACACACAGTGATCTGGTGTCCCAGCCCCCTGACACATGTAGTTGCAGCTGTAGCTGGCCAGCAGCTTTTCTAAACACAAGGAATAAACACCAGCAGATGTCCTCCAGGGCTTAGAAGGTTTCCATGCGGAGCACCCATATTTTGTTCCTTCATTGCTGCAGCAAAGTTCAGCTGCAGGGAAAGGAGAACTCACACAAAAACCTGGGGTGTAGCTGAGAAGGAGCTATTTCAGCTTGTGCTGCCCTATGGATAACAAATGTCAGATTGTGGTCTTGCTGACCACTGTCAGAAATCCCAACCAAAGACATCAGGAAATGCCCCATTCTGGGTAATATAAAGATATAGGAAACATTACTTAATTTTCTTACATTGTTTGGAGAAGGGGATTCCCAACAAATGCATTCTCTGGAATAGCTTTGATGTTGTTGTTATGAAAACCACTGGTGGGAGAAAAAATATCTTGTTATTAGTTAATTGAATTAACCTTCTTTCCTCAACACTTTTAAAGCCAGGGAGCCTTCAAAAAAGCACATAAAATAGAAGGTGTAGGCTCCGTCCCAGCTGTAGCATCATCCCAGCAGGTGAACAAAGTCTGTGGTTTGGCAGGACAAAGCCCTCACTCTGCTGCATTTACTCTGCCTACAGCTGGGTGCTCAGTATGTGACTCCACAGAACTCACCAAGGATACCAAGACTTAAGGTTTAACACTTTACAGTTCGGGAAACAGGAGAAAACCAAGTACAAAATTTTCTACCCCCGAGGAATGGTAATTTTTATGGATGGTCTCCACTGCAGCTCCACAGCTGCCAACCGGAGTGCAGCACACGTGGTGCGTTATTGGCACCCCCCATCAGGGAATGGTTTTGAAAAGGAATAAATAGGAAATCTCACAGCTCCTGCAGTCGGCCCAGCGTCCTGATAGCCCCGGGGAATTCCAGCAGCTCATTGTAGTTTAGATCCCTGAAAGACACAGAAGGGAAAAACATTCACTGACGCTGCTGCGGGAACTCAACCGCGTGTATCTGTGCTGTGAAGCCACGGAAACTTGGTTGTTAAGCATGGCAGTCAGGTTTTTCCTACCATACTGATACAGCCACTGCCTGGAAACACAATCTCACGTTCCTGCAGCAGGAATATTCTCTGCCTGTCAAGCAAAAGTCAGTCCAAGCCATGGCTGCTGCAGTTGGGACTCTTTTCCCCCAAGTCCCCCCTTGCCCAGAGTGGGGCAGTGCTGCTGCTTCACATCTCCAGAGTGCCCTGTCCCTTCTGCCAGGAGTTCACCCCTGGGGGCTTTGGCTCTGAATAATTTTTTCTGCCTTTCCAGGTCGAAGTGTGATTCTTTGAAGGACAAGAAACACAACAGCAACTTCAGCTGTGTGAGCCCCATGAAGGGTTTCTCTGGGCCCCCCTCCCTGTGGTGCAGAGGGGATCAGGGGACTATTCCCTCAGTGTTTGTCCTGGGGACACCACTGGATCTCTCTGCCACTGGGACGTGCTGTGACTGGGACTAGTAGGAAAAGTGGGCTGTGGGAAGACTTAGGTCTTCTGATGGTTGGGGTCAACCCTAGATTGGAGTCTGTGAGCCAAAGCTGGAAGGGATGTGCAGGAGATACTGACACTGTTGAGTCTTATTTGCCATATAGTAAAATAAGTAAAATGTAGTATGTTGGTTGTAAGGACAATTGTAGAGTTTACCTGCCCTGACCTGGCAACCAGAAGAGACGTCTGAGTCTGAATGAAACCTCAGAGGCTGTATTTGTTCTCCAAGGATGGGTTTCACCTCAGGAAAAGGATTTATTTGAGCTATGGGGCACTGCTGGCAACCTGAGAGCAGTAGCCCTCTGAAGGCACCAATCCTGCTGCTGGCCCATGGAGATTGGCTGGGCTTTGGGTGTGCAGCACTTCTCCTCTAGCATGCCCAATGCTCTCCTTGGAAGGCAATTCCAGCTGCCACAGTAACATTTGACCCTGCCCTGGCCATCCCATTTACCAATTCGCTGAAGTCTGAAAACCCTGCGACTGCTCCCTACCTGCATGACACTCACCGAGTTTTTAGAGGTAGATACTTTGGAACATGAGAGTAATTACTGGCTCCTGGAGATTACTGTATAATAACACTTAATGAACCTCAAAGTAATTACCGTGTAACCTGGATTGTGGTTTATGGAACAGAAATAACTGAGCATTTATACAGCAATGAGCTGCTGCCCAATTACCCTGTAATTCTCATCCTCTGGGCCTGGGCATGGTCATTACGTTATGATCTCTCTTGGCCCCTTCTCTCTTACATCTTCCTCTTACTACCAGTGTCCCTCTTGGGAATGACTCTGGCACTACCTTGACTTTGCCCTGAGGGTGTTTACACAGGAAATTAACCCAGAGAGTCTGTCCAAATTGGTCCTTCCAGGACTCCTGGCTTATATGACTTATGTCTTAGGGAATACTTATTGGGGGAATTACAAGATAGGGCACAGAACCAGAAGAAAATTATGGAATGAGGCTGTCTTGGGTGGATTTTGTCTTGTTGCTGGATTCCCTGTGAAGCTCAGGGGATGTGGTGGATCCTGATCTGGCAGGGATTGTCCCCTGACAGTGAGGGCAGTTTTCTCTCCTCCAGTTACAGAGGGATCTCACCGCTGATACTACGAGTATGGATTTGAACAAATGAATCCTCCTCCTGTAGGACCTGGAAAGGCTTTTCATGTTGTCTAATAATTGTCAGTGCTGGCAATCAGCGGGGAAGGAGCGCGGGGCTCGTGATGAGACCATGAGCTCTGCCTGCCCACTGTGTCCACTCTGTGATGTGGTGGTGGGGTCCCAGCACACCTGAGGCTTCTGCGCCTGACTCCAGGACCCAGAAGTGGAACAGGAGTGATGTGTCCCCTCCTCTCACCAGCTCACATCTATTAGATATCACAGCTCTGTCTCTCCCAGAGAGCTCACTCTGACACACTCGGTTCTCTCCTGGGTCCAAGTAGATCAGTGATTTTCCTCAGTCTTCTCTGCTTGATCCCAAATGGGTCTGCTTCAGAATAAATAGCCCAACACATGACTGTCCACAGACTCACTCTTTGCTTGTAGCTCATTAGCAGCTGCTTGGATGCTCTTGGCCAGTGTCTGTGGATGGCACCATGATTCCATCATGGCCTGGCTGAAGGCTCACATTGCACAGCCTCAGTTACCTGAGGGCAGGACTGTTGACAATACACATCCTCTCTCTGAAGCTCAGGAAGGTACAGGAGTGGATAAAACAAACCAACAAGCAATGAGAAGTGCAAGCAGGACACCGCTGGGTATTTTCAAAGCATTAGTCAAATCCGATTAACCTCCAGATCACTGCACTGGATGAAATCAGAGGCGTTAGCAGCCAAAGTTGACCGACAGCCCCAAATCTCTGCCCATGAGATGTGTAATACCTTTAACAGTCTCACCCTGCAGTGACTCCCTGAAGTTACAGGGAGGTTCCAGAGAGAGCAGGAATCTGCAGAGGTCATTCAAGGCTGGGTGTCTGCCTGCAGCACTTCCCCCCCTTGCACCACAAAAGGGCTGGGACGAGCCTGTCTGATGCCAAGGGACAGTCCCTGGAAAAGAGCCGCTGTGAACCCCACCCCCAGGTGACACTCTGCCCACTGCTGCTGTGTCACCACTGCTGTGGGACGCTTTGCGTGATGGCACTGGGCTGAGCTTCTCCCCAGCAACACCCGACGTGTCTGTGAGCTGCTGACAGATGGAAAACATTGCCCAAGAGAGAGGAGTCTGGGCTCACCTGTGATTCACTGACAGAACAAGGGATCTTAGGTCTGCAACCAGCATTATTTACAAGGAGTAATTTACTGTGCTGTAATATTTGTTCCTGTCTTTCTCTAAAAACGCGTTTCCTTTCCAGCCTGCATCTCTTCCAGGCAGGCAGGTCTTTCATCAGCAGATGAAGGTTCTGTTTGTACCTCCGTGTGTGTGCAAGTACGTACAGGACCAGTCCTTCCTGAGTGAACACCCACCGTTCCCAGCCCTGGCAGCATCCTGGGGCCTCCCTCCCCTCTGCACTTGACAGTTACAAAGAGCATTCATTGTGTTCAGCAGCTCCCGCTGGGTAAAACCCATCTTGGAATGCTGGCAGACACCGGGCTTGTTGGAAAGTGGGAAACGCAACCAGGTGTAGTCGTGGCGCTCCAGCTCGGCTGCCAGCAGAGACAGTGCACCCCTGCTTGCTCCTGCTGGTGCTTCCTGGGTTTTGGGGAGGTGAGCCTCTCTCCTGGAAAACAAACCCGGCTGTTCTGGGAAACGGCTCCCCAAGAGACGCTTGCAGCCGTCTGCCCTGGATCGTGTGCCGCTCGCACCGCCCGGACTTGTCTCCAGCGCTGCCCCCTGCCCGGCTCTGCCCGTTTCATGGCATTCAGCTGCTTGGAGGAGGCTTCAAGAAGGCAGTGCCTGAGATGGTCCTCAGGTGTCATCCCTTCCCTGAAGTGGGGCCAGCCTTCCCAAAGCCCAGATCCAGACCAGGACACGAAGGTGGCTTCCCTCTCCCTTCTCCTTCTTTCCCAGAACCCGAGGCAGGCACTGGTCCAAGACTGACCCAAAACCAGCATCCAACCCCCACCGTGGTGTCCCTGGGAAACAGGGGGAAGTTTCTGCTCATTTAGTGAAATTCGGTCCTTGGGTCTTTCCACAGGTACCAGCAGGGCTCTGTCCATCCTAGACATGGCTCCTCAGCCTACTCTCTCGTGGTGAATCTGGCCCAGCCTGTGTGCCCAGTGCTGGGTCTCCTGAGCTTCTTTCCCATGTAGGGGAATGAATGTAGGCAGATGAGAAGGAGTCAGGGCTTATTTGGGATGATTTTCCTTCTTTTTGTCTAGAGGAACAAAATTTCCTCCACTGAGCACGTCAGTGAACTGTCATTGTTCACAAACTCTTTCCAGGGGCTGCTGGATATAGGAAATGGACCTGCTGTAGCAAACACCTCCAAGGGTCCCCTTTCTCTCCCTGCCTTATCTGAGGTGCTTGGGCAATGCTTTGCTGCTCTCAGCTCCACACTCTGACACCTTCCCACTGCTTCCAGATTTGGGACGATGCTGGGAAAGCTGCAAAAAGCCACTGCACTGTCCCCACTGCGCTGCTGTGGCATATGGGCTGGGGTGCCCAGGGGGGCCTCTTGGCCCAGCCTGGCACTGCTGGGCTCTGAGCTGCCCCAAGGGTCTGGCCCAAGGCTTTGCGTGCCACACTGTGGGGTGCTGCCCTTTTTGACCCAAAGCAAATACAATGGCAGCATTACCTGGTGGAAGGATGGCAACACGCCATGGCCACGGCTATGCCAAAAAATAGGGAAGCCTCATAACAAACAAACGGCAAAAATGAGCATGGCAAAAGGGAGTTCTCCCTGTTATCAAGGGCTTTCGAAAGCATAATCACCCAGCCAAGAGGTTCAGAACTCATGTGCAAGAGCAATGACTACAGATAATCACCTTCCTCAGCTGGGCTCAAAGTTACCATCTCTAGCATGAAAATGGGATGTCAAGAGATGTCAAGAGGAGCCTTGTCTGTTCTTATAGTTGAAATGAAAACCTCTGAAAGGTCACTCAGTCTGCCCAAGACACAATGAACTGGCTGGCTTTCCATTATTGTTATTGCTAGAGGGAGCCTATAGCTTCATATTTGGAAGATCTTAACCAACCCTGTTGTTTATTTAGAAATAAAAGCAAATTGACATCAAAGGCATAGTTATTTTGGGGTTTAATTGCCAGAGTGATTTGAAGCTGACAACATGCAGCCTGGAACTATTAATATCTTCAGTCAGGCCAAAAGGAGAGAAGGAGGGGAAAGAGTCTCAGGTCAATTTTCTGCCTGTTAGGGACTATTAGTGGTTCCACACAGGAAGCCAAAAAAATAAAAAAGAAAATTATATAGTACTATAAATTCTTCCATAAGCCACAAAACACCACAAATTTGCAGCTAATAAACCTGAAGATGCAGTGAGATTAGGAACTGAAGATTGGACATTTGCTGACTGTTTCAGTCCCAGTGGAGTTGGAGATCTTGCCACGGTGCCTGGCGGGGGGACTTTGTGCAGCCTCTCCTGAGGACCTGCATTTCCACCTGTCCTGTGCTGGCATCTCAAGCTGCCAGTAAATGTAATTACCACTGCTGCTAGTCCTGCTGGTTACTGTGGCCAAATCAAGCACTGAGAATGATTTAATTGGTAGTCTGGAAGCCCAAGGGGCCAGTTGTGACCATGTAGTTTGACCTCCTGCCCAGCACCGACCAGACTGCTTACCCAGACGCCTTACACATCCAGGTCATGGCTTGTGGCTGAGCTTGAGCTAGGAAGAGCTGCCAGATTAGTCCAGAATATGAGAAGTGCACAATCAGGCACCATATTTTATAGAATCACAGAATCAGTAAGGTTGGAAAAGTCACTTTCCATCTACACAATGATCAGAGCAGACAACGAACTTCATAGCTCTGTTCTCGGACCAGGCACGGGGACCCATGCAACCAGCGCACTGAGCTGTGGTCACTCTTTCCCAAAAACCACCTTTCCCCTGCTTTTATCCATCCCCTCAATCTAGATACCAAAGCCTCTCCTGAAGTCCCTCCCATCCTCTGACAGGGCAGGTTGGGATCTGATGAGCTGCCTGGGGACCCGCGCTGACACTGCAGGGCTGGAGCATCGGGATGCTGAGGAAGTACCAGAGCAGCTCAGTGCAGCAAACAGGGAATCCGTGGGGGAGTCAAACCCATCAGCTGCTTTGGGAATTGCACAAACTGGGGTTAGCATCAAGAGACTGCACAAAAGGTTTCAAATTAAACATGTTAATGGAGAGAAATCCACTTGAGGAGTAAGGTAGCACTTGGCAGACAATTTTTCAGGTGAACAGCAAAGCCTGCCTGGCCCTAAAAGGGTTAAACAACCCTTGTATGAGCTGTGCTGGAGATATTTCCCATTTCCTTCTTCCTGCCTTCATTGCCTGAGGTGCGCTTCATATTAATTTTCTTTCTTTTTTTTTTTTTGTCTTCTCTCCCAAAGAAAATCCAAATCTGCAGAGGAACTGGTAGGTTCCAGCCCTACTCTGCATTTACAGACTCGACTAATTACCTGGATAATGGGGTGAGTGCTGTGGTAAGGGCATTTCCTGTGAGGCAAGGTTAGGCAGATAAAATGCCTGGAGCCAGCGGGTTTTGAATTCAGCCCTTCTGGGAGACGTTTTTAATTTATTAGCACTATTTTTTAAAAATAAATTAAAAGGTTTTTAAATGAATGGGGATTTGCTCTTTCCAAGTGATTTATCTCCATCTGATGGGTGGAGGAGCTGGCAGGGCTGTGGATGGGGAGGGAGAAGTGAGGGAGGTAGGAAACAGCGGGGTCATCTCAGGTAGAGGGGATGGGCGAGGGCTGTGGGGCCTCTCTGAACTGGCTTCCCATCGCATCCTTGTCAGAGATGGGCTGGAGATGCCCAAATAATGAGACGAGCAGGACTTTTGAGGCACATCATTGCTGTTTTGGCTGTAGCTCAGAGGCCTTCAGCATTTTGAGGTGGTCGTGGGGAGCAGCCGTTCGTTTCCCATCCCTGCCTCTGCCCTGGGAGCCACCTTGGCCCTGCTGTGGGCTGGGGAGGCAGGACACTGCTGGGACACTGCTGGGACACGTCTTTGCTCCCTGCCAACGTCAGGGTCTTGTCTGTCTGCCTGTGCTTTTGGTTCAGCCCTTGGTCCAGGGGACTCTGCCCTGTCTGTGCACAGGGCCACCAGCAGGGCCATAGCTCTTAATTCTGCATTTTTCCTTTTGTCTCAGCACCTCCAAATCGAGCCCTGAGCAGGTGTTGGGGGATACAAGGTGGCTTTTGTGATGGGGGAGTCTTCAAGTCCCCCACACCAGGTGCTGCTCAGCACTGCCAGCCCACCTGAGCCGCGTGAGGGCACAGACCTGCCAGAGCCACTGCTCTTGCCCACCTGCTTCGTATCAGAGGCCCCAGGGAGTGGCCTCCACAGGCTTCCTCGCTCTGTGTATGTGGCAACCAGCCCTCAGGGCCACAACACCTCTTCCTGCTTGGACAAAAAAGTCCTGATGGGAGAAAAAAATGCTTTCTCCTTTTCCTCAAAGCAGAGATCCCATTCCAGGGGCATTTTCAAGGAGTCATTTCCACCACTCTTTTGGCAGAAGATGTAGGAAGATCCATGAGGAACCTCTCCCCCTCTTTTCAGCTGCACTCTCTGCCTGCTGTCTGAGGTCTGCTCTCCTGTGCCATGGGAGCTGAGGGCTCCCTAAAAGCAGGCAAGGTGGAAATGCTAAGTGATGATTTATGTATGCTGTGTTTGGAGCTAGAACTTGGAGGCCAGCTCTGAAATTCAGTTTCCATGATTAGATGCCCTCCCCAAGGCTCTCTGTGAGGCACTATACACCCCCTCCACACTCATATACCTGGATATGGGTTTGGCTGCACAGTTTCAGGTCACCTACCACTTCCATCCATTCACCCTGCATAGAGCAGTGACTTGGAGCTTAGTTGTGTGGAGGGACTTCCTGCACTCCCCACCCCTTCCAGCCCTGATCATATTCATATTTCAGGGACGCAGAGGGATAAATTCAGTGCTATCACAACCTACCTAATGTCAAGCACTACAAGGCATGAGGCAACTAGTCATCAGGCTTTCAGACTGACTGCAAAGCTCAGGGACTATTAGGACACTGCTCAGCTTTCCAGGTGAAGGTGGTAAGGAGGAAACCTAGGCACAAGACCAGCCTCAATGTGGAAATTCATTCATGTCACAGGGATCTCCCCATTAGAAATACTTTCCTTATACAGCAGTGGAGAACTTGGCTCCTGTGTTAGCAGACCTTTGGATGGCAATTTTCCCCTGCTGTTTTCTCCTTTGAAAACACAGCCATGTCCTCCCTAGCACTGTGCCCCACAGCCCCAAGCACAAGGTCTGAGTGTTTCCTGTCATTGCAGAGATGCTCCTGGCTGCAGCTGACTGCTCTTTACATCAGCTTTCCCATCAGCATTCCTACTCACCAGGCTTATGCCACACAACAAGTTTAATCACAGAATGGTTTGGGTTTGAAGGGACCTCATCATCTTATTTCAAGCACTCACCATGGGAACGGTCACCTTCCATTGGAAGGTGCCTAATCCTCCTACCCCTCTCCCTGCATTGGTAAAGACTGAGAAATTAAGTCTAAAATAAGCAGGAAATGTAGAAGTTCTTTCCATCCAAATGGCAGAGGCAGGTTACGCTGCCCGATGTTTCACACCATGTGTTGAACATCTCAAAGGACAATTCCCCACGGGGCAGGTTTTACAAGGCAAAGCAGGAACAGGGAAGTGACACGAGGAGCAGTGTGTGCTTGGGGTCAGCTTTCGGCACACCTCTCTCCTACTTCTTGCAAAGGATGGCACTTCCCTGCAACTCTTCTCCTTCATTTCACCTCCCCACTCCTCACCCTTTCAGGATCCCCCCAGTCCACTGTGCCATTTGCTGTGGTCCAAACCTTCACCTTGGCCACAGGCCTTCCCCTCTGGGCGTGCCAATGGGCTGTGGTTGTCCTTCCCTTGATATTTAAAGTCTCTGTGCTCAGCTGGCTGTGCCCCACTCGCTGGGCAGCACTGGCTCTTTCCCACATCTCCTATGGGCACTCCCTGACCTTACACCTTCTGTAAAGGATTGAGTCCACTGCCCAAAGGGGCTACAGGAAGAATGTGTCACATCAGGACATTTGCATTCTTATTTACTCCATGGTTTTGGGAAAGGGCTAAGAAATGCCAAGTTTCACCCACTCCAACCCTCTAATACCTGATTTCATGGCTCAGCTGTGCTTGGGGCTTCTTCCCACAGCCCTGCAGGGTTGCTCTGTGTCACCTTTCAGGCTGATGGGAACTGGTGAGGGAATCTCACTGGGTTTCAAGGCTGTTTCGAAACCCTTTTGGGAATCTGGCCAGGGCGGCTCTGACTTACTTCCAGCCTACCTGCCGGCTTTCCTTCCCAGGAAGAGGAGGCTGGGTGGGGGCTGTGAACAGCCAGATCCTGCCCTGACAGAGAAAATTTTCTTGGAGCTTCTTTCTTCAGTTACATGCTGGTGTTTGACTGGTGTTGCACATCTACCTTTTCCCCCCATCAGTGTGGGGAACACAGAGCTGCTCTTGCTGTGTACTTGGCAGAGCTGGCTTGTGCACAGAAGCTGCAGGTCAGTGCAAGGGTAACATGAAGTCGTTCATCCGGCTTCACCCATTTCCAGATTTGTTACCCTCCTGGAACAACAGGGCCAAGCCCCCTTGAAGAACAGAGATGTTCCACTGGGATCTGTTTTTGCAGAAGTGCTGGGACCTGGAGTAGGAATCCAGTGTGGTTGTACTTATGCAGCTTACACACTGCTGAGACCTGTGTGGAGCAGTGGCTGCTGCTTCTCCTAAAGTTTTGGCTGCTGCTTCTTTCAGAAAGTTTTGGCTGCCTTTGATAAAAATACAAGTTTTCCTGTCTAGCTGAATATGAGAAGAAATATTTCCCTTCGGGGAACAGAGGTTTCTCCACCTAAAACTTCCCAGGCTCTTCTGAAAAACCTGAAACTACTTTCCCTCTCAACTTCTACAGTTCTTCAACTATTGTGCCTGGCTTATAATCAGCATCTGGCCACAAATACTCATTTTAGGAACCCTGGAGAAATTTCTGTCTTCACCAGCCCTTACCATCCTGCTGTCTTCCAGGAGGTAACGCCCACGGGGTATCTGAGAGCCCAGTTTGGCCTCCACAAGCCAAGAAAACGTGCAAACTGCTGTCAACAGAATGTAATCACAATTGGAGTTAAAGGATATATGTGCAGACTGTAATCGTCTCCACATGCACAAGAGCTGCGAGGTGGTAGGTGATGCAGGTCTAGCAGCTTGGCTGGGATGGTGCAGTCAACACTCAATAGTTTTTTGCCCCAAAGCTTGTCCAGCTTTGGTCAGCAGGCAGGTGAGTGCTAAGGATTAACGTGAGCTGGGTGGGTCCCCTTGAGGAATACGCATTCCTCAAGGATCAGTGACTCGGAATGCTGGCTGGCCTGGAGGTGAGAATGAGATGCTGAGGCCAATAGAAGCAGAAGGCAGCTTGTTTCTGGAGGACACTGCTTCAGAGCAATCAGATGTGGAGGAGAGTCGGGTGAGTCTGGAGATCTCCCCCACAGGACTGTCCTTGCAGCTTCAGGCAGCTGTGTAGGATGGGGCTGTGGGATACTCCCACGCACAAGTGCTCCGTCAGAACCTGGACACAGGCAAAGCCCTGCTCCAAGGGGACAACCCTCAGAGGTCAGATGCTCCCAGGGCTTCCTGATCAGCATCAGCAGACAGGATTTGCACTGCCACAGCCCTCCAGACAGGCACATTCTCGCAGCTCTGCTCAGTCCTGTCCCTGTGGGGACTGGGAGCAAGATGCTGCTCTCCCCAAGTGCTGGGTGGCACCTTGAATGGGCAAAGAAAGTGCTAGAGGGGGATCAGAGGACAAGAGAGGGAAAATGAGCTTTCAGCACAAATGTCTGTGGAAATAGAATTATCTCCCGGGGCAACGGAATCCTTTAGTCTTTCCCATGGCAAAAAAGGGGCCAGATTCTCCTCTGCAGCTACACTGTGCTTGGGATGGGCAGCAGGATTGCCTTAACCACCCTGGCTGCAGAGGAAGGTTGCCCCAATGTAGGCTGTGATGCTGCTGCATGGGCTGTGGCTGCTGTAGCTCAAACAAGGTTTTCTTCCATCAGTGAGTTCTCTGCTTCCTCCTGCAGCTTGCCTGCCTTTGTGCCTGGGTGCCATGGCTCTGCGACCACCAGAAATGACTGGGGAGGAAGCCAAGCTGGCACAGTGATGGGGGACCCATGGGTCACAAGAGGAGACCATCCATCAGCCTCCTACCCCTGGCACAGTTCAACCTCTCCCCAGCTGAGCCCTTCTGGGTGGCCCCAGGATCTGCTAGTCTGAAAGGAAGAGACAATGCATGTCATGGTCCTGCCCTGAGGAGCGTGTCTGGGGACCAAGGGCTTGCCTGTTGCTGCCACTCTTGCCTGATAGCTGTTGTTGGCACCGTGCTGGGCACAGAGGGGCCTTGTCTCCTTGAGTGGCACTTGAATGCTGGGAAGCGGCACCTCCTTTTGCCATGAACCAGACCCCCTAGTTCTCCCTGGCAAGGAGCGAGGGCCTGACTCTGACCCCAAGCCTGCATGAAGGGACGTGTTTCTGTACAATTGAAGGCATCAGCCACCTCTTCCAGTCTTTCAGAGCCTCGATTTATTTGCTTGCTTGTTTGTGTTTCCTCCTGGGCCAACGCACAGCACATGAGGCCCTGGCCATTCATGCAGCTGTCACAGCACAGGATATGTGTGGCCAGGCTGTCAGATTTAACTCTCCTTGAGTTCAGGGTGAGCTGCCTGCTTCTAATCACCGAATCATGGAACAGTTTCGGTTGGAAGGCACCTTAAATCTCATCTTGTTCCACACTGCGACAATGGGGGGCACCTCCCACTGGACCAGGTTGCTCCAAGCCCCATCCAACCTGGCCTTGAACACTTCCAGGGATGGGGCCATAGCCTTTCTGGGCAACTTGTGCCAGGGCCTCACCACCCTCTGAGTAAATAATTTCTTCCGATCTCAGTCTACCTTTCTGAGGATGTGTCCTGGAGGAGAATTCATTCCTGCTTCCCATTCTCCCTTCAGCCTCCTGATGGATTGCTACCCAGCCATGCCAAGCATACGGTGTAAGATGAAGTCAGCTGGCTACAAGTGATGCCAGGGGACATGAGACCATCTCAAACAGGGTTACCCCACAGATCCCTGAGAACTTTATTGGCCCCTCACTCAAGCCAGCTCCTTGTTTTGGCGGTCAAATGTTGAGGAGACTGGGACCACGCGCATGTAGTGAGGAAGGGGACACATTCCTTGAGCAGGGCATGCATTCAAGCTTTTGGGATTGCACCTGGACTAGACTGGTGCCCAGGGCCTCAGAGCCCCCTCCCAGCCACTCTGCCCGCATGCACAGACCCCTCTGCAGCAGCAGCAGATGGCTTGCATGGCTGCAGGGAGAAAGTCCAGTCTCTCACTCTCCAGTGAGCCCTGTGCCCTGGGCATCTACTCGTGCTGGTGCCTGGAGCCTGCCCTGCTGTTGCCCTCAGTGCATGGTGGCCAGTGATGTGCAGTGGGGCTGCCCCCCCTTTCCTGCAGGCTGTGCTGGGGGGGATGAACACACACCAGCTCTTTAGGATAGAGAATAAAACAGGTGACTCACAGGGTTTCCAAGCTGTGCAGCCCATCAAAGCCGTTGGCTCCCAGGCTTTGGATCCGGTTGTTGTGCAGGTGCCTGTGGACAAAACAGAGATGGTCAGTGGAGGTGCAAGTTGACCTTTTCCTATGGCTTAAGCTGGTGTCCATCCTTCAAGCTGAGCACAGCCTGGGCTGGGATGCTGAGAGGGCTTATAGGGTTCCCTCTCTTGCCCCATGAGACATGTGCAGGGTGCAGTAGTGCTTGCAGAGCAGCTACAGAGCTCCTGTTTCTCTCAGGAATTCCAGACCAATGTACGAGTTTCCCTGAGATCTCCACTTTCACAACTGCCAGATGACTGTGGACGAACATGATTAAGAAAGAAGTTTCAAGAAACACCCTAGAGCTCTTACCCTGGGCCCAGCCCACTGCACGGCTTCAACAGCTGTTCATGGGCACTGGGTGCTATCTGAGGACACAATCATATTTGGACTCCTTGGAGCCTTAGTAGCAGCAAGAAGGCTTTGAGCTCAAAATCATCCTATTAGTCACAGTTTATTATCTTTACTTGTAAAAAAAAATTGAAAATGCTGCCAGTTCCTGGACCAGCTCCAGTTTGATTGCGATGAGAGTTTGTCTTCAGTTTAATGCTTCAGAGTGGCCTGGCTGAAGTGCTTGGGCCGTGCCACAGGCTGATGCACTACAGGAACAATTATTTCCCTATTTTCCTTCATCCTGGTGCTACATGCCATGAATATCTAGTGCTTAAAGGTTCTGGAGCTCCCAGCCTTAATTCTGGCCCTGGAGAGCCAAATACTGGAGGGGTCCTGTGAAGCCACCTGGGGTAATTTTGCCTTGGAAGCTCTGTAGGTGAGAAGTGCCTGGAGTCCTGGATTCTCTGTTTTCATGGGCCTCTCACTCCCATGTCTCAGTCTTTTGGCAAATCCAAGGCCTTAATCCCCGAATCCTTCCTCTCTGTTTGCAGAGACTCCGTGTGTGTGTACATCTGAGTGCTTTTGCCATCTTCCTTTACAGCTGGTGTGAGCTGTGTGGCTAATTGTGCATCTCCCTCTGAAATCCCACACAAGGGCACCTCCATGGAGAGAGTTCTTTTGGGCTGTCCGAGGAATGTCTGCTGAAAAGCAGAAGAAGACAACCCACTGCTGCCCAGCCTGCCCTTCTACCAGCCTGCCTTCAACCCCCTTAGTGCTGTCCATGCTTGCAGTGGTGTGGTCAGTGTGGATAAATGCCCACAGAGGAGGTCAGGTCCTCTGCACAGGACACTCCCTTTCCTCTGGCAGGGCAGAGACACCACTCGCCTTCAGGGTCCTTTTCTCCCTTGTCAATGCCAGGGATGCACCAGCCTTTGTCCAATGCTGCTGCCTCCTTCCAAGAGCCTGGAGGAGGCTCCACGCTGGCAGGTGGATCAATGACTTTTTCGTTCTTTGTTGCTTGATCTAAATCTGTCTCAGCTTGAAAAAATCTCTCACTCCACCTGGATTCAAGTGTGAGTTGTTTGGCTGAGCACAGGCAGCTCCCACTGCCAAATATTCTAGGGTAAAACAGGAGGGAGCTGGGAGTGGAGGAACAGCCAGGCTCTAGGGCAGTTTGGTAGGGGCTTGCAAAACAGAAACCAACCCGAGACGGATGTTTGTCATTGGGATGAGAACGTACAAACATTTCAGAGGAAGGGGAAGGGAGGAGAAAGATGTATGATAAAATATGTTTGCTCCTTTGAGCAAACGGGAAAAAAAGAAAAGGATGTTGACTTTTAGAGGAGAAAAGAAGCTTGAGATCAAAATGAGAATTTTACAGGAGAAACTTCTCTTTGTCACAAGAAGAGAAGTTTGAGTCTAGATGGTCTTGTCTATCAAATGTTACAGCTTCAGATCATGGTGCCCTTTCTTCACTTGGTGGTGCCAACCATTTTGGGTCATTTTGAGCACTGGATACTGCATTTGGCAAAGACACGGTTTGGGTCTGCAGCTGTTCTGGAATCATATCAAGAGGTACCACAAGAACCCTGTGCCCCATATCGCTGTCTACTGCAAGGGAAGAAGGGAATGCTGAATGCCAGGGAAATCCCTGGAGCTTTGTTGGGATGGTGTGATAGGATATCTTGTCCGAGTTCGGACCCACTGAGCTATCACTGCAGTCACGCAAGGAGACAGCACAGCAAAGCAATCACCTGCTGTGTTTATATTTGTCTCTAAAGTGCTTTGTTTGGAGGCAGAGTAATGAAAATCATCCGAGGGAAGTTCTTTGTTGGTGAGAAAATTATGAGCAATCAAAAAAGGGAGTTATAAAAAATTTGCTGTCCAAGCTGAACTCTAGAGTTACCCAACCACATGGCAATAATAGAAACAAGAGAGCTGGAAAGGTAAACACTTGAAAAGACATTCCTGTCTTCCATCCTTCCTTTTCTTTTCCTCCCCTGGTAAACAAATTTTAACAAGTGGAATTGCAACATCTCCAGTGCCTGTCAATTTGAGCTCAGCCCACACGACGTTATATTCTGCCCTGTAAATTACAGCTGGTTTGATAACAACTGGACGTCCTTGGTTCTGGGCTGCAAACAACCCTCAGAATTCAAAAATTTGGGAAGTGTTTAAGCCCTTGCTATCAGAGCTAGAACTCATCGTTCTGCTTGGCAAGGGTAGGATCTGTGTCTCTTCCTCCGCGGTCAGTGCTCTGGAGGGAGGATGGGTTTGGGCAATCATCTGTGGAAGAGGCTTTGCCCAGGGAGGAGGACAGTCATTGCTGTTTTGTGGTCATGCTGCTATGTTCTCAGCTGTGCACTTGCATTAGAACACAGGCTCTCTGCAATAGCAGTTGTCACACTGCACCTCTGGCAGGGTGGGACACTGGCCCAGGCGCTCCTGCGGCAGCACAAGTGACGTGGGACAAGTGAGCTCCTCTGCTGTGCCAGGTGAACCCATGCTGTGTCTTGCTGAAACCAACATAACTGATTTGTCAGAGGCTGAATCCTGCAGACAGGCTGGGGAGAGATGCTGCAGTCTGGCTGGTGACTCAAGTGATGAGAATTTAGAAACAAAGCAGAAAAAATCCAGCCCTATGAGATTAATTTCTGACCCACAATAAGAAGTGCACAACAGATTCTAGAAGGAAGATTTTCTGTCCTTGACAGCAATTTCTTAACAAAAATTGAGCATAAATGTGATTTTTTTCCCCCATCATTCATGCAGTACCCCTAGTGGAATTTGTTTCATTTTAATTTCATTTCCTTTTCCATTTATTTTTCCAGTGGATTAAAAGATCCTGGAGAGCAGTCTTGTACTGAACTGAGAGACACTCCAACAGAGGCATTAGCTCCAACTCTGGCAATGACATCTCCAACGGCATTTGTCTTAGACACGAGGAAAGTAGGTTGAGCTAATGCCTAAACGCTGCTTTTATGAAGGTGCTTGTCTGGAAGAGCAAGGAAAGGGAAATCGTGTCAACATCTGCACTGTGCACTGGTGAAACCAGCTCTGGCAGGCCCAAAGTATTGCTGGTACCCACACTGTTAACTGGACGTTGATAATTGGAAATGGGTGTAGAGAAGAGCAACAAAAATGATCCAAGGGCTGGAAAAAACTAGGATGGAGACTTAAAGAACTACTTAATCTGTTTAGCTCATTAAAAATAAGATCAAGGGGATGAGTGCAGTGTAATGTATAGGATTCTTCCTGCTTACAAACTGGGTACTAAAATGGTTCTGTGATTTAGTGGAGAAAAGAATAATAAGAACAAATGTCTGAAGTCAAAGCCAAAGAAAATTCAAATAGGAAATATGAGCTTTTTTTTTTAACACTGAGGATGATTAACCACTGGAACAGACTACAAAGAGAAGTAGTGGATTCGCCATCGCTTTCATTTTTAATGACTTCATTTTTTTCTTCTCAAAAAGGACAAACGCAAACACTTTCCATCAGTTATTTGCATTAGATGATTTGAACCAAGCTCAAATCTTACATGATATGAATTATCCCACTGGACCAGCCATTGCCATGATGAACTTCCATCTCTATTTTGGCAAAATTGTCTTTTTCCTCAACTTGGACATAGATAAGTAGAGAAACCTAACTCATAAATGGTGCAAATTTGATTGTTTCTGGCAGTGAAGGACCAGCATGAGACTTGTCTGGTGAAGAATAAAGCTCGATCAGAAGTGACATTCTCGGAGTGCATTAGAGCATGATTTGCTTCCTCCTCAAGTGCTGGAGAGGGAAATTCACTTTTGCCAAGGCAGCAAGCCTGATCCTCTGAGAGAAAAGGCACTTCTGCAAATTAAAAGGCTCGTGAATGGGACCCAGATGTTCCAGACAATATTGTTCTTAGTGATAATGAATTGCACATGCCTGGCATTCCCCACCACGCTGAGGTTCCCAAGAACTTCTCAGAGAGGGACTGGTAGCTCCCTTGCGCAGGTGAGGACAGTGATTCACAGGGTCATCCTGATGCTCCAATCCACCAGACTGGGGTTTGTGGTGCTGGGAAGCGTCGAGTCCCACACGTCAGCAGAAACCACTGGTGCTCAGCTCCCCTGGGAAGCAGGGCTTTTTGATGTTTGCTCCCAGGCAGGGAGGACACCGAAAAGCAGAGGTCCCTTTTGAAAGTTTTGGCCAGAATTACATCAGAACGAGGACCAAAATGGGAAGGGAAAACCAGGAGTCTTGGAAACTAGTCTTCTCCTCCAGTCACTAAACCATGCTGTTAGAGAGAGAGCTGCATCATGTCCTTACATGATAAAAACTGTAAGAAAGAAGAGTTCTACTAAAGATCCTTTATTTACTACATTCACACATTCAGCTGGAAGGTGCTGCGGGGTGGCCTAGGAAGGAAGAACTTGCAGGTGAGTGGCTTTTCCTTGAAAATACAACATCAGCTGGAATTCAGTCAAGTGCTGTAGCGGGGAGAACCTGCCTTATATGAGCTTACACACTAACAGGCTTTTAAATCTCTCCATGAAAGAGGTCTTGGTGTTTAGTAGCTGTCAAAAGAGCAAATCAAATGACAGGGATGACTGGAAAAGGGCAAGTAGGCACAGAATGGCATTGTGCCATTGTATGAAGTGGAATTAATTTTTGTCTTTGATACAGGGCACAGATCTGGTCTCTCCATCTGAAGGTGTGAAGAAACAAGCAAGTGTCATATGTTAACTTAAGTTCTAATTTTACTCAGACAGATAGTGACAGGACAAGGGGGAAAGGTTTTAAACTGAAAGAGGGTAGATTTAGATTAGATGTTAGAAGAAATTCTTCCCTGTGAGAGTGGTGAGGCCCTGGCACAGGTTACCCAGAGAAGCTGTGGCTGCTCCATCCCTGGAAGTGTCCAAGGTCAGGTTGGACGGGGCTTGGAGCAACCTGGGATAGTGGAAGGTGTCCCTGCCCATGAGAGGGGGTGGAATGAGATGACCTTTAACTCAAACCATTCTGGGCTTCCATGTTTCAAACCGGGTAGCTGGATGGGAACTGAAAAAGGGGAACTGAGTTGAGGGAAGAGTACAACAGACAGTAACAAATACAGCGATGGCACAGAGGAGGTGGACGCAGAGCACAAGAATTAGAGGGCTTGAAGCAAAAGTAACTGGTCATGGCATGAAAACAACTTTTCCCAGAGTCCTTGTTTTTGAAAGACTTGTGAGCAGATAGACAAGGGTCAGGGCCAGATTAGAGGAGAGGAGCATCTCTTTCGTGTTATGGGGCCAAGTTGACTCTCTGCATGTGAGGGTCCTTTTGACAGTGGATGTTCAACATTGCAGAAATGTTTGAGTCAGGGTGGTTTCCAGGAGCTAAGGCTCCCTTTGGACCCAAACAGGGAAGAATCTGGGGTTTGACCTCATTTGTGTTAACTTAAGGGATTCTCTGCTATGTGATGAAAGCAAAACTACTCTAAGACTTCCTCTATCCAGCTCCCTCATTACAGTGCAAACCTGTCTACTGCTTGGCCTGTTTTGGAGGGGTCACTCAGAGCATCTCTGCTGAGAGGTCCTTTGGTGACATCAGGAAAGGAGAGAACTGCAGCCCACTGCAGAGATGTGGCAGCAAGGACACATCTGCAGCGTGGGGGATTTCTTGGCAATGGATCCTAAATTCATCCATGTAAGATTTTACTTGTGGACCCCTCTGGGGAGCAGGACTGAAAGAGGTGCTGTGATTCCCGGCTCGAGACTTGACTTTCTGCTGAATTCAGCTGACAGAGGAGATGAGGGACACTAATGAGAACGGCTGTCACGCATTTTATCGGCCTGTCAGCGCAGCACCGCGGGGGTTTCAGATGCTGACTGCTAAATGAAAAATCTTTTATGCCCAAGAAAGAAGATGCTTCTTGTAAAGCAACCTTTGCTTCATACAAACCATTAGCTGAAAAGTATTCAGGACTATTTCTGCTTGCAGATACTAAGATACATTTGATCCTGAATAGATGAGACTGGGAGGTAACATGTTCAGTATCCTACTCCCATGAGCTACCCTGATCAAATATCCACCTCCCTTCCGCCATCCCAGCACAGTGCCAGCATCCCAGCACACAGAGCACATGTTGTTAAAACTGGGAAAGGATGGTGCCAATTACCAAGGCTCGTGGATTTCATGATGAGTGATTTACAGGAGGCTCTGCTCACTGAACTGCCTTCAGCCCAGCAATAGATGGGAATAAGATCAGGGAATTCCTCAGCAAAGGTGTAATTTATTAGCAGAGACTGAACCCTTAAAGTATTCCAGATTGAGGCTGCCATACTCTGATGCTGGTGCCTCGTGGCAGTGCAGGATGGTCCCCCACATCTCTCCCAAAGGCCCAAGGTGTGTGGAAGAGGAACAGCAGCACATCTCTGTACCTGGGAGGCTCCTGCCCTCAGCCAAGGTCAGCTGTGTCTGTGACTATTGATCAGGCTGTATAGAAGAGATTCCCCTGTGCTCATCCACATCTGCCCTCGGCTCTCCTCCCCCAGGGGCTCCTTTTAATACCTCTGTGGCTGGAAGTTCCCAGTGTTTAATGGCAGCATCCAGCTCTTCTCCGTCTACCTGCAAATCCAGACGTTTCCAGAGGAATGCATATATGCATTGTCTGCATCCCGGTAGGAAAAGTCTCCTCTCCAGCTTGGCTGGCTTTTGGGGACATTTGCTTGTCAGCTTGGTGGGTGAGTCTGGAGCGGGGACACATCCCTGGTGGGGACTCAGGAGGAACACTGGGTGACTTTCCACTGGTGGCGCGCTGACAAGGGTTTGCATGGAAGCATGGGAGAGATTTATGGGGCCAGTTCTGCCAAACACTTGTGATCCCACAAAAATGTAGCATCGTGTCCCGCAGAGCCTGGCAGGATCACATGTGTTCCCTTCCAATTGTGTGTGGTGGGACATTATTCTCTCCCTTGTGACCTAATGGTCAATGACTTTTATTTCTCGAGCTTGCCTGTTTAATTAAGGAGTTGCTTCTCGCCCAGAGTATGGGATAAGCCCAAATGAAAGCAGCATGCTTTGGAGGCTGAAATAAAACCCCAAATGTCAGCTCACCCACTGGGCAAGTTATTAAAGCTGACTGAAGTGGTTGCATTATGGTGGCCATGGGTTGCCTTGCAGAACGAGCACTATTGTGGGTGAAAACTACTTTTTTGACTTTTCTCAAGTTGCTTTTCACATTTCTCCTAAATAAGCCTTTACGCTTTGTCTAAACAGCTGAAGCTGATGTTTAATAAAACCCTGAACTGTGCTTTGTCCAAGCACTTTCTATGCTGGATGGCTTCAGTAAACACTTTAAATTTTGAAAGGGAAATAATTGCTAAACTTTCACTAAGGCACTACATGCTGAGGTTACTTAGCACCCTGGTATCAGTACAAATTGCCAAACTGGACATGGCATTTCATGTGGATAGAGGAGCTCTAAAGCAGTTGGCAACCACACCTGAACTTGCTAATCAACACCAAAGAATTAATGAGTAGCTAATTTCCATATGTAAATTTCATTTTAAAAGCAAGATAATCTACAAGCCTCTGTTGATAGAAAGGACGTCCCTCCTGAGCAGCTGCCAGAGGAATCAGTTCTTTTCTGAGTGGTTTAGTATCTCTCTGCCCACGGAGTGAATGTTTCCCTCCTGGACCAGGTATCCTGGAGCAGCACTGCTCTCCACATCGCCCCAAACACTGTCAGTAAAGTGCTTATTGTGCAAACTGTACAGCAACCGCTACAAAAACATCTGACCTGCAGGTGTAAGACAGCCATGCAAATAAGACATGGGCTTGGACAAGGTGTTGAGGTTAGATCTTTGGTTTAAAATCATATTTGGTAAAAAAAGGGGGTTTTTTGGTATGTTTTCCAAGAAATAAAAATACTGCTTTTTTGACCCGACTGCAAGTTGTTGCAGTTTAATTTTTGTTCATGCTGCTAGAAATTCCCCTAGTTTTAACACAGGCATTGGAAGAAGGAAAAGAAATAAGAAGCTTTTAGTTGCTTGATCCTTCAAGGAAAAAAAAAATCTGGTTTTTGTTTCCAGATACTGATTTTTTTTTTTTAATACAAAGCATTTCTTGAATTATGTATTTTAGCTCTTTGGTGAAAAGTGGGGAAACTATGAAAAAAAATCAAAAGAGGCAATTTTAGCATTTCTTATCAAACGATGGGTATTCCCTGACACTTTGAACAAAACCTCTGCCCCCTCTGCCCCGGCAGCAAAAAGCTGCTTCTGGGGAGTGACCCCCAGGTCTTCCCACAGGAGGAGGACCCCCGTGGGCCAGGCACGGGCAGCACCTTGTCCCAGCCGGAGGATGCCGTGGCTGCAGGGGAGTAAGAAGTGGAGAAGGCTTACAGCACCACGAGGCTGCTGAGGTTCTGGAAGGCGTAATCGGGGATGTGCCAGATCTGGTTGAGCGCCAGGGTCATGGCTTGGAGCGCTGGCAGGTGGTTCAGAGCTCGGACAGGGATCTCCGTCAGGGCGTTATCGTCCAGCCACAGGTGACGCAGAGAGAGCAGCCCCTCAAAGCTCTTCTCGGGCACCACGGAGATGAGATTTGCATCCAGGCGTCTGAGTGGGAAAGAAACAGGGTGGGGATCAGTGAGAGACTGATCTCTCATTTCTCTACCTGCCCCGAAGTGTTATGCAAAGACAGCGATGCCGAGGCGGGAGGAATTGATGGCCAGGGAGATTGGATTAGGCTGTAAATAGTGATTAAGAAAAGAAGGCATCAGTTCGAGGCTTCTGCCTATGCCTGGAGACGTCTGACCACCGCCAAGGATCATCCTTTATTGATGGCCATTTGGTGCTGCCAGTGGATGAAGCACAGTGGTTGGGCTAAGTCCTTCCATGTGGGCCCCCCAGACGGGCACTGGCCAGCTGTGGCTTGCAGCCACCCTTCTTAGAACTGAGCATCAAAGCTGCATCCCCTGGGGCTGGGCTTGCCATGGATGTGCCTGAGCAATCTGTGGAGGCACGGCCCAGTTTGGGGCACCCCACAGCCCGCTCACACCCACGGCCGTGCGGGACAGCCAAACCATGCCGCCACAGCCCCATTCCATAAGAGAAGGATTTGTCTGGAAATGTGAGATGTGTGGCAGCCCTGCTTGGGGTCCAGCACTCAGAGGTACCAGCAAAGGCACTGTGGAGCAGTCAGACCCTATGTCACGGTGCAGGAATTAAACCCTTGTTCTTGTATTGCACAAGTTTGGGCCTTTCTTCCCCCTTTGTTTGCCAACTGCTTTTTTTTTTTTTTTTTAAATCATGATGAAAACCTTAAGGCGGTTGAATTTGAGGTTTAATTTGGTGAGAAACTTTAATTTTGAAGACTTGTTTTTGCTTCAAAATAGAATGAGAAGCCAAAAAATATTAAGCTTATTATGAAAAAAAAGTTTAAAAATTAGGTTTGGAAATCATCTCTCTAAAGATCTCTTACTGCAACAATGATGAACAGGATACAATGTGTTATCTGTAGATTTTAAAACCAAAATGTAAGATGAAAACACTTCACATTTGGATGAAATACCAGGAAACAATTATACCAAGGAAAAAGCAAATTTTAATTTCCATCAGCCAACAGAGCTTATTTTATTTTTCCAAGCTATCTAAAGGAAAGATCTCTGAATTCAAATTGCAAAGAGAAAGCACTTTGTCTCTTATCAAAGCATGAGAGAAGGAAGTTAACAGAGAGCTGTCATGGCCCAGCCCTCAACTCAACAATCCTCCAAAAAGAAATGTGGCAAAGAAATTAGTATTCTTGACTATGTTATAGTATATAAAGTAATATTTCTGATTGAAGTTGAACACTGGAGCAAACTCCCAGACACTGTTACCCCACTGGCACTAGAACCTTATTCAAAGAGCACAAACATTTCCTAGTTCACCAATGAACTTCTGGTCTGCAGGAGGAGACCAAATGCCCCATCACAGGTGGGAGCAGGGAGGAGGCCAGGTCAGATCGTGCTCCCTGCGTGGGGTACGGGAGGTATTTCCTGGGTGAAAATCTCAGATGATCCTGGGAAACAGACCTTTCCCTACACCACAGAAAGAAGCATTTCCTGCCCTAGTTGGTCTGACCTGGATGGACAAAGATGGAAATTTGAACCCGGTTGAGAAGTGCAGTCAAACCTTCCTGAGATTTCCCTCGGACAAGTGTCCTTTAAATACAGCATCACCTCAGACTGAAATGATAACCAAGGATGGGTTAAATAACTATTTCGTTACTCCCATTTTGCCACATTAATGTATTAAGCACCAAGGCTGGTGAGGTACTGTCTGTGATTCTATTTTCCCAGATTGCATTACTCTTGCATTGCCACAAAGGGACATTTTCTGGTGCAAGGCTGTTCAGCTGAGAGTTTCTCAGCCAGCTCTGTTGATTTCTCTGTGGATGAGAAGAGCACATCACACCCAAATCTCACTTCCACTGCCACAGGATTTGTATCTTTGCTCAGATGGCTGACATAAGACAATGAATTGTGAATTTTCCTGTTGAAGAGGGTGGGCGTGTTTCAAGTTCTGCCTCAATTTACCAACTGTCTCCAAGACTGCAATTGAGTCAGCAAATAGTATCATTCATCCTTCTGAGACAACAAACCCAAAGAGTAAAGAGCAGAAAAGCAAACCCTGCAGCAGCTCAAGGTAAGATTAAAGATTCTGTTTGAAAACTTTCATGAAAATACTTTAGGACAACCAAGAACTTTCTGACCAAAATTGTGTGGGAAATGTTAATCTTTTCTTATTTTTTTTCCATTCCTTCCTCAGCATAAGAAGTCTGTTAGTTTTTGGCATCATAATCTGCTAAAAAAAAAAAAAAAAAAAAGCAGTATTGCTTACTTTTCCCAGAGACATTCTTTCATCCAAACCCCTATATGTTTACTGAAAGTTGTTTTAAAGTGAATGCTCAGTTTCAAGTTTAATTAATTAAAGAACAGACAATGAAAATATCCACAGAGAATAGTTATCATTTCTCAAAACCAAATTAAGCTTTCAGAAATGGAGATGCTAAAGCAGAGCCAAAGACTGGTACACCAGGCTGAGCTGGGACAGCGACAGGGACAGGGACCGGGGAGCAAAGTGGAGCCCGTGGCTGTCTGGTTTTATGTCCCACTTTTTTCATGAACTCCTGGGTGAAGACATGACCCCCAAAGGAGTTTGGTTTCAGTGTGACAAGTGCTCCAGGAGCTGGGGAAACCATTAATGCTGATGGCTTTGCTCCAGGGCTATTTAGCATACTCTCAGGAAAGACCCTTTTTTCCCTGGTCCATTGGTATGAAAAGTGCCAGTGAGGCAGATGGGGGGCCTTGGGGGATGTTTTTAAGGGACACCTGGCTCTGGTTAGTTCAGGGGCAATAACTTGGATCCACCCAAGGCGATTGCTAATGCTCCTGGATGACCTTTGGCTTTGGATTTGCCGCAGCTCCAAGCCAGACTCTGCTCCATATCTCCACACCTTGCTGGCAGTGAGAGGTCACCTCTCCCAGACTCAGATGAACCCTAGCTCTCCTACTCCTCAGCTCTGCAGGAGCTGCCTGGTGGCAACGTGGTGATTTGTGAATAAGTGGCCACTGTCCACGAGCCACTCTCTGGGCTCACATGCTTGGGAGGTGTTGGGGAGCTTCAGCCACATAATTACTGTCTTAATCTGCTTCAGAGTGTGGAGATCAGAGCCCAGACAGATTCCTCGGTGGAGTGACCAGGAGACTTTCTGCTGTTTGTGATGTGCTGGGCCTGAGCAGCCTCAGAAACAGCAGCCTGCTCGGACCTCAGCGCAGCAAGATACACCTATCTGGAGCCAGGGAAGTTAAAATTAGGAACAAGGAAGTTACAGGTGAAGGTATTTCATATGGAGCATAAATGGCAGGACTCCTTATGTGCCTTTGTAGCATTGACGAGGGGACAGGGAACATGGACTCAGTGACAGCTGCATTCCTGGCACCAGAAGGTCTCTGGGATGTTTAATTGCTCCTCAGGGAGCTGCTGGCTCTTTCTGGAATAGAGGTGCATTCTTTCTAATAAAAGCTGTGCATGTGGGGATTGCTAATTGCTATGGCTTTCAGACAGCTTTCTACTCTCTTCTGGAAGCAGAAAAGCTGAAGTTCTTGGCACAGAGCTGTTAGTAATTATACCAATTATACTAAACAAAAACCAACCCAACAGTTCTCTCCTTTCTTCAGTGTGTGACTCTGGCTCTGTAAGTGTTTTGTGTTATGATTTATACCTGAGATAATTGGGCCGATTAGTGGGTAAATGGGACAGCGCAGGCTGGGGCTGGCTCCTCACCTTCCACGGAGATGTTTTAATCTTTCTTTCACCAAATCACTCACTTGGCTTTCCATGCAAGCATTAACCCATTGGTTGCTTACAGAGGAAGATGCCTCTTTCACGGAGCTGCTGGAGGGCTTAGGAGGGGCACTTCATCCCACACCTGCTGTCAAACAGTGCTGTGGGTCTGGAGAGTGGATGACACACAGTGACTCCAGGTGTCAGCATGGACAAGATTTCCAGGTGACTTCATGGGCTCAAGCAAGGCCCTGCAGAGCATCGTCCTGCTCATTGCATTCAGAAGGAGCTGTTTTTAAGTGGGACGTTCAAGAAAAACAGCTTATGAAAATCACCAGCTGCTGGAAAGTCTCAGCTCCTGGCTTTAGAGCTGCATCTACTGGTGAGAGTTACAGGGCATCTATATGACTTGAAGGTGACACTGAGTCAAAAGTGCCTAAAAGGGCCTGCAGACACCTCAGACTCTACTCCATTTTCTGTTTGAAGGACTACAGGGGTGGGTAGAGAGCGGGCTGCCTGGGAGAACATCTAAAGTGCCTTGGTCTGAGGCACTGCCATCTTTGTTCCCTGAGCAGATGTTCACATCCGTGCAGAGCCATGGTGAGAGGAGCAGGTCAGCACTAAATGTGAGTATGCCTGAGCCTTGCCAGTTGGTTCCTTTGCTGCAGCCTGGAAAGCAATAGAAATGCTCAATGCCATGCTGTCAGGAAATATCCCAAATTTTGCTGCTGGCTTTTTCCTTCCTCACACACAGCAGAGCCAGTAAGAGCTGACTGCCTGGGTGCCTTAGACCAGTTATGTGCAGTAACTGGCCTGCAGCATAGACTGAGTTGTTCCCCACAGCCCAGTCACCACAGGGCAGTGGGACCTCAAACTGCAGCCCATCCTCACAGTATTTTTTGCAATATATTGGGCTCTTGTTTCCCTTGACAAAGTTGGAGGAGACTTGCCACCAAAGATCAGATGCAGCACTGAGTGGTGCTGGACTGAGCTGTACTCTCTCCAAAGAGAGAGTACAGGGAGTTCCTCTGCATTGTATTTCTCTGTCCACAGCAGAACACAGAACACAAGGAAAGGATGTTCTGGAGGAAGAGCTGTGGCTGTGGAAGGAGTGAGGACTGACCCAGCAGCCCTGCTAGGGAAACCCACCCCTCCCTGAGGCACCCGTTCTCTGGAGTGAGGTGCTGGCTGTCTCCCTGGCCCCGGTGTGCACGTGTGTCAGCTGAACAGAGCTGATCTCACCAGAAATGTCTAATTGGTGCCTTCAGGCAATTATGTCTCTCTTCCTGTCTGAGTTTATCTTGAAAGGCTCGATTGAGTTACCTCCTCTCCCATAATAGGATCTAAGTTCCTTGTAGTAACATTAGAAGGAGATGATGTCACTGCAGCTAAACTTCTCTGATAACTTACTAACGACTGGGGCCAATACCTCAGCTCCTTTCTCAGGCAGAGCTCCCAGACACACTGAGTCAGTGCCTGGCTGGTGAGCTCCCGGGGAACTTGCTGTGCAAGGAGCTGAGGGTGCAGCGAGGGAGGGAGGATGGCTCCAGAGCCAGCTGCTTGAGGGCACTCTGTCCCCTTCTTCCACACTCCCCCGCAAGCCAGCTCCACACGTGCTGCTCTTCCTGCCTGGCACAGCACCTGGTAGAGCCAGGACACACAGAGGCAGGAGGTTCTGAGTCCCTGAGCCCGCCCAGATAACCCAGGGGAAGGGCAAGGGCTTCTTCCATCAACTGATATCAACTGTGATAGAACAAAGGCAGCCAGGGACTGCAGTGCTCACCTGGAAAAGGGAAACTGGGTTAAATTTCTGCTCTGCCCATTATGTTCTTGTTGTCACCATGTACTGCAGATGTGGTGGGAGAATGGACCTGTTGGAGTGGTTCCAGAGGAGGGCACTCTGAGGGCTGGAGCCCCTCTGCTCTGGAGACTTGATGAGAGAGCTGGGGCTGTTCGGCCTGGAGAAGAGATTGCTCTGGGGAGACCTTAGAGCCCCTTCCAGTGCCTAAAGGGGGCCTATAAGAAAGATGGGGACAAATTTTTTAATAGGGTCTGTAGTAATAGGTCAAAGGGAGATCCAGACCAGATATAAGGAAGAAATTTTTTATGGTAAGGGTGCTGAAACACCAACACAGGTTGCCCAGAGAGGTGGTGGATGTTCCATCCCTGGAAACATTCAAGGCCAGGTTAAATGGGGCTCTGAGCAACCTGATCTAGTTCAAGATGTCTGTGCTCATTGCAGGGGGTTGGACTAGATGACCTTTAAAGGTCCCTTCCAACTCAAAGCATTCTTTGATTCTGTGAATGACACATTATTGCCTTGTAGGCCTGCTCCTAAGCCTGGGCTCTCTGCCTCTGCCAAGGAAGAGTTCACAGCCCTCAAGCAACACTCACAGGTGTTGCCTAGTTCCACTTCCAGGCTGAAAACTCTTGTGAAAACCCCAGGCAGTGAATGGAGGTTCAAGACACAAACATGTTTTTGGTTGGCTGGGGAACAAGACCTGGTGGAAAAGTTTGCAGGGCTCTGTTTGGACTGCAAAGAGTCTTCACTCCTGACTTAATGGGGCATGTTCCTCTGGGAAGCCCTCCACAAGGGATGCTCAGGAAATGAAATCAGGGCAATACCTAGACTCCACACAAAGTGCCTTTGGTGTAGACAAGAGAGCTTTGTTATCCCCAGTTGCAGACACCTCCAAAACCCCTCAGGTCAGAACGGTGCAAGAAGGATTGCCAAAATCTCTGTGCAGCTACAGAAACTGCTGACAGCTGGGCAGCTGTGCCAGTTCCCCCGACCAGCCCTCTCCCTGTGCGCCTGGCATTGCCCCCCTTGGCCATGGTGCCAGGCACAGGGAAATGGAGAAGGTACAGAAAGCGGCCAGAGTCTGGGCACGATGGCTCCAGGGCCCACCAAGCAACCTGGGGCCTGCACATTTCATGGGCAACGTGGTGTTTGTCAAGCATACAAGCCAGCTGGGAAAGAGAAGGAAAATCAGCCCTTGGGGACAGGAGGAACAGGACGCACTGTGCTCTGGTGAGAGGGGCTCTGAACGGGTCACTGCACACCGAGACACTCCCAGAGCGAAGCCTGCACTGTGTCCATCTCTGGGGCCCTCAGCACGAGAAGCACGTGGGCCTCTTTGAGGGGGTCCAGAGGAGGCCAAGGAGATGCTCCAAGGGCTGGAGTCCCTCTGCTCTGGAGCCAGGTTGGGAGAGCTGGGGCTTTTCAGCCTGGAGAAGGCTCTGGGAAGACCTTAGAGCCCCTTCCAGTGCCAGAGCTGGAGAGGGACTTTGGACAAGGGCCTGGAGTGACAGGACAAGGGGGAACGGCTTCAAACTTCCAGAGGGCAGGGTCAGATGGGATATTGGGAAGAAATTCTTCCCTGTGAGGGTGGGGAGGCCCTGGCACCGGTTGCCCAGAGAAGCTGTGGCTGCCCCATCCCTGGAAGTGTCCAAGGCCAGGTTGGAGGGGGCTTGGAGCAACCTGGGCTAGAGGAAGGTGTCCCTGCCCATGGCAGGGAGTGGGATGAGATGAGCTTTAAGATCCCTTCCAACCCAAACATTCCATGATTCCATGATTCTATGATGTTGCCATTTTAAATATGTTCTTCATTCCTTTCTTACCTTCCTATCTCCAGTTCACCTGAAGCTTCTCTGTGGTTCAGCAGGAGTGCTTACACATCAGCGCATGTACATCTGGGACCCATCTCCCTTTTGGACTGACACATCTACTGTATGGAACATCTGGGACCCATCTTCCCTGCAGTGTGACTTTATCTGCTGTATGGAACATCTGGGACCCATTGTCCATCGTGTCTATTGAGTCGTCACAAGGGACCTGCAGTGTGCCCCGGGTACTTGTGTGGACAAGCCAGTGGGTTAAGGTTCATGAGTCCCCATAATAAAGGTCAATGGAAAACATGCTGGAACTTTCTATATGACTATATGACTTTAGGAGGCAAGAATGTGTGTGTGGATTGTGGATGCAAGCTGTGATTATTATTTCTTTAGTGTCTACAGTGTGTCTGGAACACACACTGAGGGCAGTCAAGGTAGCATGTACCTCTTCCTGAAATGTCTTACAACCTGAGATGGGAAGTGACATTGCATATGAGAGGGGTATGAAGGTGGAATTATGTTCAAGTGTTTGCCAGAGTCTCTTCTGAGGGATGTTTGCTTATTGAAGGGGAGTACTGCAGTCATTGCAGTGTGGGCAGAGAAAGGTAGGAACAATCTAGACAGATATGTGACCACCAGTTTCATCTTGGTGTGATGTCTTGAGTTCTTATCCAAATGGAGCTCCTGGTGGCCCTGCTGGATTGGTACAATCAACACAGAGAAGTTTGGAGGTGACTAAAGTACCCGATGGGCATAGCCAGGGAGGTATAACCACTGCCAAGCTGCTGGACAAACACAGTTCAAACCACCCACCCGTGCTGTGACCTCTTCACTTGGCAGCACAACTGGTGACTTCTGGAGGTGCTGGGGCATGGCAAGGGAGTCCCTCATCATCACCACCTTCAGAGTGTTGCCAACCACCAGCTCAATGAATGGAAAAATTAGCAAGTGAAGTCTCAAGAGAGGAATTGACTCAGGGGATCATCACGGGGCCACATGATGGCCCAGCTCAAGGTTGTTGGGAGCTGAATGACCTACTTTCTACACATTCCAGGAAAGAATTTCAAAAGCTGTAAAGAGATGAAGCTGCTGCCTTCTACACACAGTGTGCACAAATGAGGCAAATGATGCATTTGATGCATTAGTTTCTCTGTCTTATATCACATCCACCATTCTTGAGAGGAGATAGCAATTCATGCAGACACCTGTTTTTTCTGTATTGTTTTCCAGTTTTGAAGTGGCTGAAGTTGGCTAAACTTTTAGATGTTAGTCTGACAAACAACACAACACTCTTGTCTTCCTGGGAGATGAATCCAGGGATCATTCACAGCATGGACGCTCACAAACATGAGACATATGGACACTGCCTTTACATAAACTTCACATCAACTCATTGCTCAAAGACAGCAAATAATGGACGGAGAACAAATGCAGGCAGGGATTTATTGGGGCACTGCTAAAGAGAACTGTTCCTTTGAAGATGATACATTCAACAGCTTGTGTGTGGTCTTTAAATCTCCCTCTCAAAAAAGCTATTGAGGTCATTGTAGTGGGATAACCACATTGCATTTCATGCTTTTTTACTCCTAAGCAGAAAAGGCTCTAATCTGAGACCAACTGAGTTCCTCCTACTCACAGCAAAAAACCCATGTCTGTGATGTACCCAGTAGTCATGGCTCATTTCTGACTTGCCCCCAGAATTTTGGTTACAAAGTCAAATCCCTCCAGCTCTGAAATGCAGAGAAATGCCTCCCTTGGTTAGAGGGTAAGCTGCTCCCTGCACTTGTATTTTTGGGCATGACAATCTCCTCTGATAGGTTTCCCTGAGGGCTACACAAGTGTGTGCTGGGTCATGGGGCACAGGGCCATGGAGGAGGAGAGATGCTCAGCTCTGCTTTGGTACCCACGCTCTGATGGTCTGTGTCAGCTTGGGGGACTGTTTTTGACAGATTAAAGTGAGGGGTGGGGACAGGGACATTTTTTTTTTTTGCTCTCCAATGGCAGGAAAACCACATCTCGCCCAGCCTTATTCACACAGAACTTGAAACCAATTATAGGGTCTTTCCATAGCCACAAGAGAAAACCAGAGTCCTCCAGAGAGTGATTCATCCCCCAGACAGGCCTCTGAGATAACAGATGATTCACCCTCTGGAGATGCTGATCATTTTCCACTGCTGATGAGGTGAAGTGAGTAATATCTAGACAGCTACAGTCAGAGGAGACAAATCCACCTGGTGTGCCCGAGGGAGATGTGGGCACAGCAGAAACTTACTCCAAGTGAAGAAAGGTTGTGTGGTGAGGCCATGGGGGTGACTCAGAACAATTTGATCTCCTTCCTGGTGGTATTTTAGGATCTCCCACCATGAGGGAAGGATCTAGCACCCTGGTCACAGCAGAGGCATGAAGACACCAGTCTCCTGGTCCCAGCTCCTCAACACCCCAACTACAAACCTGGCCCAGGCTGTTCCATTGCAATGCCAAATTCCAGCGTGGCTGATCCCACTGCTGTTATCTCAGGGCTGCAAAGGGGAGGCACTGAAGCTGCTTGTTGGGTCCTACCAAGAACACAATGACCAAGCCACAGTTTTTGCCTCTGTAAAAGAGAGTGATGCATGTTCTGCCAAGTGGATTTACCAACAGCTTGTGAAAATGTATCGTTCATCATTGCAGTAAAAATGCCGGTGCTCTTCAGAGGTCCTGGGCAACGTGCCCTAAACAACATGGGGAGACAAGTTGAATGGCAGAGAAAGCTGCTGGAATATCAAATAAGGTCCAGCCATGCACTTGATTTCCCAGTCTGAGATACTCTTGAACCTGGATTTGGATCAGGTCAGTATAAGCAGAGGAACGAGTCCAAAATCTGAATCTTGAACTTGATCTATATTCTAATGCACCTTTTTCTCCTCAGCCCTGGTCTGATCTTGCTAAGCTATTCCTGCCAGTCCTGGTGACAAGCATAGATCTTCCACGACAGCTGGGTGAAGTGGAGGGAAGACCTAGAGAGAGGCAGGTTGGGTACTGTGGTACATGGAGAGGCCTGTGGTACATGGAACCAGAAAAATCTGCTCTGCTCAAAATCTGTGCCAAAAAGCAGTAACTCCTCTGAATTTGGCTTATTAGACCTGAACGAAATGATGAGAGGTGGCCTCAGAAGGAGGGAGTCAGTCCCTTCCAGGGACATCAGCCCACCTGAATCCAAACTGTATCATCTCTTCTCTGTCTGTGCACTGGCTCCACTGCACAAGCTACAGGGGCCAACATGCCGTTTTCAGGTGAATCTAAGATTGTACAAAGCTACACCTGGGAGGAAGAATCATGGCAGTGGAGCCAGAGGGGCTCCTTCTTCCACAAAGCCAGTGAAGAATACTAACCACAGCCAAACTTCAGCAAGGACTCATCGCGCCATGGCTGCATCAGTGCATGAAAGTTAGCTGCAGTACATCCAGATGTGTGGCACATCTGCCTGAAGTTTTCACTTGAATGTGGTAGATGTCTGCTCTCGGACCCTCCGAGACTATCTTCTTTGCAGAAATGCTATTAGACCCTTGAAATACCAAAATGGAGATCAGACTTCTGAAAACAGGAATGGGGAGAAAACTCCACTGACTCAGCTGTGCTGCTCTCCAGAGCTGGCTGCTGGGAAGAGGAGCTTCAGGGAAAAGGGGATTTCAGAGATGGGACAGGAAGGTTTTGAGCAGCAAGGGTCCTCTAGAATGGAACGACCTTCTTTAGCATGCTGCCTGCACTGTGATACTTGCCCTGGGCTCTTTTTCCTGCTGCAGGCATGCTTTCTGCTGTAAAGATGTCTTTAAGAGGTGAATTTTTCGAGGTCCTGTGCTCTCAGCAACAACAATCACCATGGAAGTCTTTGTGGTTGCTTTGCCTGAGTCTGTCTTCAGGAATGCCATAAGAGCTACCTCACTGCTCTTCCCTGACTTCCCTTTCCTCGTGCTTCAGAAAGACCCTACAGCCAGTAAATCAGGTTACAGGCCTGAGGTGGTCTTGCCAAAAGACAGCTCCCATGCCAACAGACTGTAAGTCACTGCTGTGTCATGTTGACTGTACAGATATCTGTTTTTTCCCAGAGCTTTTATCCTCTAAACAACCAATGGAAACAACACCTTCCAGAAACCTCACTGCATCACGTGTGATTTATAGAGAAGAATATTGCGGTGAACAGCAAACTGTCAAATCTCAAACAGATCAAAGAAGTGAAATGAGGAATGAACTGACTGAGCTCTTCAGGCCATGCTGATTCCTTCTGTCATAAGAGTTTATATGCTTGAGAGAATCTGACCAGGTGGGAAGAGCTTCCCTCCTTTGTCAACATCAAAGCCCACATGTTCTCAAATTGCTGTAAGTCATTTTTTGCATTTTAATCTCTGGCCATATGTACAAAAATAATTGCCTGCCTTTAGGGACAGGGGATAAAGCAGTCTTCATTGCATTTCTACAGGAGTCCGAATGGTTTCTGCTAAATATATCAGAGGAGTGGCAAACCAAAGGGGTGGAAGAAGTGGATTGTTTTAGTTAGAGGTGCAATTAACCTGTATACAGGGAGTTACATGTCAGGCTGTTTCACCACT
The DNA here is from genome assembly GCA_013396775.1 of Cephalopterus ornatus. Taxonomy (NCBI): domain Eukaryota; kingdom Metazoa; phylum Chordata; class Aves; order Passeriformes; family Cotingidae; genus Cephalopterus; species Cephalopterus ornatus. The sequence continues at coordinate 342,912 of VZRE01004496.1, read as the reverse complement.
TAGAGATTACAAGTCAATACAGCTGGAGTGAAATCAGAATATAATGGGAAATTACACTTGTAGCAAACATGAAAATGCTTTCAGTATTTTAAAGAACAATGCATATGAGACAGTTTGCAGCCCATCAGCTTGTGAAGGCATCAGATCCTTCTGCAGGACCAATGTGAAGAGGACAGCACTGCTGTCACGTGAGCATCTGAAATGGGCAGGTGCTGTTAGTGGGAATGGTGTTGGTGGGACCAGAGCCCTCCTCAGGGAGACTGCATCTGATTTCAGCTGGGAACAGCAGGTTTTTGGCAGTGATGAGAGAATCCTGCAAATATTCCAGGGAAATGCACAGAAAAAAGACTAGGAGGAAGAAAGGGGAACTAAAATGATGGTAAGGACAGGATCCCAGGGAATGGGACCTCTTGGGCTGTTTCAGGCAGTGTTTGCCAGCAGTATGGAGCATCTTGCCAGGGAGACCCAAGGAGAAAACCCAAAGAACAGGGTGGAAAGCAGTCAAGAAGAATCTGATTTGGTGCAGCAGGGTCTTGAGGATTGAGTCCTCATGAAAGGAAGTGCTGCTGCTGCTCTTGGAGGCAGAGCAGGGACTGGAGCATGACTGAGGGGCAGGAAAGCCTGATGGCACAGGAGGAGGTGAATGCAATGGGGAGATCTGTCAGCTAGTGTCTCGGAATCATTTCCAGGTTTCATGTGCCTCAGTTGGTTTCTGTGCTTGCAAACACAAGTGCTGGAGGCTGCTGGGGCAGGAACAGCTCTGGGGAAATCTCTCACTCACAGCTGGTCCAAGGCGCTGACTATTGCTGATCACTTGGATGTGACAGAAATGTGTGAAAGTCACTTTACAGGACTGGGTGGGCTTTGTGGGCCTGTAGCCAAGACACCAGACTCCTAGTTCTCTCTTACCCCAGATTTTAGTATTGATGGACAATGATTCACATGCTCTCTCTCCTCTGGAGCAGGGTTACCTGAGGACAAATCCCTGCACATGCAGGCCAGGGGATGGGCTGGAGCTGTGGGTTCATGTTGTGTGCCAGGTACCAAGATGTCCTGGTTTCAGCTGGGAATAAGTTAATTTTGTTTCCAGTGGCTGGCACAGGACTGTGCTTTGGATTCTGTGTGAGAATAATGTTGATACCACACTAATGTGTTGGTTGTAGTTGGGTAGTTCTTACCCTGAGACTTTTCTGTTTCTGAAACTCTACCAGTGAGCAGGAGCACAAGAAGCTGCAAGGGAGCATGGCCAGAACAGCTGACCTAAACTGGCCAAAGGGATTTTCACACTATAGAACACCATGGCCACTATAGAAACTGAGGCAGGGGAGTTCTCTGGGGGCTGCCCAACGCTGCTGGGCATCGGTCAGCGGGCGGCGAGTAATTATATTATGCATCACTTGTTATTCTCAGGTTTTATTCGTCTCTTTTCATTACAAGTATCCTAAGTATTATTGTAATATTTTATTTTGTTTAAGTTATTAATGTGTTCTTATCTCATCCCATGGGGTTTACCTTTTCTTTCCGATTCTCCTTCCCACCAGAGCAGGGTGGGGGGAGGGAGCAGCTGCGTGGTGTTTAGTTGCTAGCTGGGGTTAAATCATGACACAAGGACTTAAAGAGGACATCAAGTTTGATGCGCAGGTGGATGTCACAACTAGAAGTCATCTGTACTCAACCATCACCTCAACTCATCTCATCTGCACTCAGATGTCTCCTTTTGAACTGTGTGTCCCTCTCCAGCTGTGAATGGAGAGGACCAGGCACTGCTGGGAGTGATCTGTCTCTGAAGGCATGTTCCTGCTTTCCAGGAGATTAATTTCTCTCCCAGTGCATCTACTTCTCTCTATTGACTAAAAGGTGCTACTCAGACACATGGAGATGAGCTCAGCTGTAGCCTTCCACACTGTTGACGGGGGTAGATGAGTGTCAGCATGTCCCTGCCAGCTTCATCCAGACTGTCGGGGTCTGGTGTCTACGTGAGGAGACAAGTCTGGGAGAGGAGAAATGAGCTGCCATGCGGCAGGAGAGAAATGAGGGGATGTCTTTGTCCAGCAGGGAGAAATAGGACTCTAGAAGCTTTGTGCCTATGCTGCTGCTCTTACTGGGTCACAAAACCTGCTACTTGTCCTGGGGATGGTCAGAGTCTTTCAAAACCCTACCAACTAGCTCTTGGTGCAGTCTCTCCCCAGTCTGGAAGAGGGAATCCCAGGGAAATGTAGAGGTCTGGGATTCCTGGCCACAGACTGGAAATCTGATCACCATGCTGAAAGCTCAGGTTGATGTTGTGGACCTGAACTAAAGTTGTAACTTCGGGAAAGCTGCACTGAGCCATTAAGGAATCTTATTTTCCTGTTGCCCCTGAGCTCAAAGCCGAGTCAGAGAACTGTGATGGTTGTCTAGAGGCCACCACACACCCCCCATGCTGGAGAAGCTCTGACACTCTTCTGGCTGGCATTAATCTCCCTGCTCTAAGCTGATGTAGGCAACACCCACCCAAATGAGCCTGACACATGCTAAGCACCTTCCCAAAGTGCTGATCTGCGAGAAACTCCTGAAAGAGCTTTCCATAGATATTTGAGAAAGAAAAACGAGGAGTTTATCTTGATCTCTTAATCCATCAGGTTTTTTTTTCCCCTCTCTGCTTTCTCTACCTCGGCAAGCTTGGTAATTATAATTTATAGCACCTGCTTACTTTGAAATACCTTGGACTCCTTCTGCCTGGCAGAGGAACAGACACAGTGCCCATCTGCTTTAGGTAAGTGCTCACAAACCACAAAGTCGTTAATTAGACTGACACACGACTCTTCCAGAATACACACGGTATGTTGTTACTGCAGCTATAAACCACTGGCAACCAGATACTCTGCCAGGGGATCACAACTGGATCTGAGCATTACGTAAAGCTTTGGCACCCCTTGCAGGGCTCAGAGCATTGCCATCAGGTGTGCGTGTTCTTTCTAATCCTCCCCACTGGGCTTCCCAACATGCTTCCCAGATAAATCAAGCCTGCTGGGAAGCAGCTCCCTCACACTTGGTAGGAGGCTCAGTCTCCAGAGCTTTGCCTTCTCTTCTTTTGAAATCCAGATTCCTCTTTGTATTCATCTAGTGGTCTCTGCCAAGGTCTCCTTCCTGACAGCTTGGGCTCCAGGCTGTGATGCCTTCACATCCTGTAGCTGACAGGGAGCAGGGCAGGTCTGGTTCTGGCCCCACAGGCATGGCTGCAGCTTCAGAGGACCTGTGGGGAAGGGTGTTTGTAAGGACAGGGACGTCTGATGTAGATGGGGCTGTTTGGGTGGATTTGACACTTGTCCCCTCAGGATGGCTGGCATCCGTGGGACCGAGTGAACAATGGACATGTCAGCTTTTTGGGAAAAGCTGAATCCCCACAGTGGGTGCCTCCCTCTGATGAGGGGTGGCACAGACCGCAGGAAGTCCCTGATAGGTGATGGTCAGTGATACACAGTGGTCCCACCTGGAGCAGCCAAGCTTTGGGTCAGCACATGAGGTGATGGGCAATGGGCATCCTAGACCTACAAATTCCTTTGGCACAGGGTTATGTCGAATGATTGAAAACCTCCTCACTGTCCAGTATTCCCAGCACCTGTGTGAGAGTTTGTAGGAGGAAGCCCTGTTTGAAATATTATTTGCCAAAACTCAGGACCACATCTTCCTTGGTTAGAAAAGGTGTGGGGGGATCACACAGGGCAATGGGAACACCCTCTTGGAGAGAATCCCCAGGACAACACCCTGACACTCCCATCTCCCCTAAATTTGCCTGAATCATTTTTTTTGGCATTCTGTCTGGTCTAGTGAAGGACTGGATCTTCAGTAATTTGGGTTTCCCGAGAACCAGTGTGCCTCATCTACGGTAGTTAAAATCAGTGTTCTCTCATTGCCCGTTTGACAGCACGTCTTTGGTGGGTGACACCACACCTGCCATGAAAAATTCTGCACACCTGAAGCTCATGGATTGGCAGCTCTGAGAAAGCTCCTTGCCTGAAGACAGGTCCTCATCAGAAGGCAAGCACAGGGGGAGGCCCACAGAAGCAGAGCAGTGTAAGCATGGCCTTTGTAACACCTGTTTTTCTCTTCTAGAGACAGATGCGAGAGCAGGACCCAGGACACTGTACAGGGAGCTCCTGCTTCCTCTCTCTGGAGCTGGAGCCCTTGGTTCAGACTGCCACAAAGCTATGTGGGAAGGCGCTCAGGGTGCATGTGCAATGCCAGAGGGCTCCAGTGAGGAACAAGCTTTCCTGGGGACAAGGCATTCTGGAGCAGAGTTCACACCCTGACTGCGCCACCGACTCTGATCATTCTGGGCAGGGCACTCCTACTTCCACATGCACCATTGCCTCATAAAAAAGGAGGAATGACTTGCCTTCTGCTCTCTGAGTGACAGCATTTATTGGAGTTTCTTCCTGCCCGGACTTCCCTCTCCTTGAGCATGTGTGTAAAGTTGATCTCCTGCTGTTTGGGACTCACAGACTTGCTTCAGACTTCCAGCTGTTCCATGTCTCAGAGCACATATCCTGCAGAGCCTGAGGAGCATCTGCTGCCTTCACTGTCCAGCACTGAGGAATTTCAGTAGAGGTCTGACCATGCCTCATTGCGGGGAGCCAAGCTTGGACCCCATCAGGGCAGCAAAGGGACCTTGCAGTTCAATTCCAAGTGCCACCAAAGCTTGGGTGCATGTGTCCTATCTCATCCTCTTTGAATGCCCAGAAGCCAAGACAGCTGCCACGTTTGGAGACAACTGGAGTTCAATAATCATTATTTTTTCGCTTTCCTATTTCGGAGACTCCACTGACACAGTTTTTTGCTACATTTCTGCTCTAACTCTGTGCTGTGCAGGCAGTAAGTGCCAGCATGTCTCTGTCCCATAATGGCTAAAACAACCCTTTCTGTCTCACTTGCCTGGCCACCTCATCCCTTGTGTGGCTTAGGAAGTTCTTCTGGTAGAGCTACGCTCAAAACAATTGCTCTCAGCCTCCACTTAGTTCGGTTGCTTCAACTGTAACCCTGAGAAAAGACTTTTGCATTGAGAAGTCTACCTTTCTTCTCCTTTGTCAGTTTGTCCCTAAGGGATACACACTTTGCCTCCAAATGCTGCCTGAATCCCAGAATGACAAACATGGACACCAAATGCAAACATCTGAAAGAGCAAGAAAATAACCAGCACACAATCGCTTTCTGTCTGGAACTGCTGTTCCACCCCATTCTCGCTGGCTCCTCTTTCCCCCCACCTTCCCAGCTGTCCTGCCTGCTTGTCATGTGTTGCCAACTTGCAAACAGAGAGTTAATATTGCACCAAGTGCCGTTCCAGTCTGGTAACTCATGGGCTGTGGGGATGTGCCATAAAGCCACTTCCCCTTCTGAATGGAAACAAATACACTGGATCTCAGATGGCCCGACCGGTAACGCTTGGAAACTGTGCTGTGGGTGACCTATAGGTGTTCCAGGCTGGTGAATTTTTTGGCAATGAACACACAAGAGTCTCATAAACTAGTGGAAAATGACTCAGATATTTGAAAAGGAGGGATAAAAAAAAGCACTCTAATGCAGACCTACATGGAGCCTCTTGGTCTGAGGTGAGCAGCTACACTTGGAGAAGCTGTGGCAGCACCAGTGGAAACCGAGCAGGGCATCTCAGCTCTCTATTCACCTTAAGACAGAGTGCTCTGTCCATGCTGTGCCACTCCTGCTGGGTGGTGGCTACAGAAGAGCATCTCTGAACATGAGCTAGAAGTGGAAGTGCAGGACTCTGCAAGCAGTGGCTGCTCTCTCAGGAGAGCAGCACAGGATAAGACCCAGAATGTTTTCCAGGTCATATTTCCACCAGTGTGAGGCACAGCAGTGGCACAACCTCATAACACATTGTGCGTCTTCAGAAATGTCCCCATCCACCCAGAGCAGGGGTGCCTCACATCCATGCTGGGCTAAGTCACAAGACATGGTTCTTGGGCCTTCACCCAGCCCAAGGTTCTCTGTTGTGCAGTTTCTGTGTGAAGAGGAGAAAATTGTTCTCTACAGCTGCCTGAAGGGAGGTTGTAGTGAGATGGAGGTCAGTGTCTTCTGCCATGTTTCAAGTGATAGGATGAGAGGAAACAGCCTTAAGTTGCACTAGGGGAGGTTCAGATTAGATACTAGAATTTTTTTTCACTGAAAGAGTGATCAGGCATTGGAATAAGTTGCCCAATGAGGTGGTGGAGTCACTGTCTCTGGAGATGTTCAAGAGGTGTCTTGGGAGTGTGGTGTAAGGGTCATTGTGGTGCTGCTGGGTTGATGGTCTTGAAGGTCTGTTGCAACCTTGATGATTCTGTGAAAGTGCATATAATCTTTATCTGCATGTGCCCTCCACATTTTTAAGTGGTCAAGCTCCAAGCACAGAAAGGGCTTGGTGTGGTGCTAACACGAGGCAGAGCTGGCTTGTGACTGTCCTCCTGGAGAATAACTGTCCTGGGGAGCACCCCTCCCGGAGCATAACTCCCTCTGTACTCCCCATGCTGAGGGCAGGATTCAGCCTGTTGTTGATCTGTGATCAGGGTCTTTCTGAGAGATGCCTTCTGCCCCTCCTCTAACCAGGTAGCTCTGACAGGGCAGAGTTCTGCGTCGCATGGAACAACTCTGAAATTTTTCTTCCAGAAGAGACTGCCCCCCACCCAGCTAAAGAGTGGGACCCAGCCTCTGGCACATACATGGAAAACTGACTTCTGGGGACCTGACTGATCTCTTATGGCCTTACCCTGAATTCTTGTAGGCACAGACAGAACAGGAGGGGTGAGGTGCGTTCACTGATGTGAGACCTACAGAAGTTACTACTGTTCTGCTGCTTGCTTTTTGTTACGGAAACCTTCCTCCTGGGGCCCTTAATCTTACTGACGCAGGTTGCCCAGAGAAGCTGTGGCTGCCCCATCCCTGGAAGGGTTCAAGTCCAGGTTGGACAGGACCTGGAGCAACGTGGTCTATTGGAAAACATGCCTGCCCATGGCAGGGAGTTGGAATGACATGAGCTTTAAGGTCAAGCCTAGTCTCCTTCAGGTTGTTTAAAGCAGCTTATTTCTTTCTAAAATTTGGTTTCACTGTTCAGTTTCTGCAGGAAGAGCACTAGATCCCAGCTGGCCTTACCTCTCCCTCACCCTCTTTGGAGACATTTGGGGAACCCTCACTGTATCAGGTGGCCTCCAAGTGCACTAGGAACAGGTGCCTCTGTGCTAATTCACGCCAAACCATCCTCCCACTCTGCACCTTAAACGAACCCCAACATGCTGCGAGCAGCTTCTTGGAGTGTTTTGCATTTCTCACGTGCCATGTGGTATTTTGGCAGGGGGTTGTGGGCTGAGGAGATAGAGCACGTGGGCCTCACAGCACTAGCCAAGGTGGCCATCCATCAGTGCCCCAGGAGAGGTGGCCCCAGCTGCAGGGGTGGCTGTGCAGGCGCTGAACCTTCAGAAACAAAGGTTGGGTCTATCCAGCCATGGGCTCTGGCAGCACTGGTTGCCACAGACTTCCACAGGTAGAGGAGAGACAGGCTGAGGGAGGAAAGGGGCATTCCTGGGGCAGCCCCCTTGCAGTGACCTTCCACTTCCCTTGAAAGGGAAGTCACTCAGAAAACAAACTAGTCTCCACATCCCTGGAGTTGGGGGGTCTTGACTCTGGTACTGGTGGTGATGTCAACACAATTTAATAACAACCACAACCATGTGCCAACGATGTTTCAACAACAAAGGTTTCAAATCTCTCCTGGCAGAAAGAACATTCATATCCTGCACAGCAAACACCCCCATTGCAAATTAATATTTAAATTAATATTTACGGAAACTCCTGCTTGGTGCTGGGAGGGCCACACATGGAGAACTGTGACCAGTTTGGGGCTGCCCAGTGTAAGAAGGATGAAGAGGAAGCAGATGGATGCAGTGGAGGGCTGGTGACTGAGTCAGGGTCCCAGGGCACTTGACCCATGAGTAGAGGTGGAAGGAGCTGGGTTGGTTTCACTGAGCAGAGAAGAGGCAAAGAGGAGGTCTGCTAGTGACCCACAACCAGAGATGATGAAGCCAAGCTCTTCACGGTGGTTTCAGATGATCAGTCAAAGAGTAATGGCCACAAATTACCTTCCAGGAGGTTTAGGTTGGACTGGAGAAGAAGCTTCTTCCCCAGAAAGAACAGCCCCAGGCCAGGCCACCAGCCGAGGGGGAATCTCTGTGCTTGGGTAGACAAAGCTGCAGCTGCCCCACCGAGTTTCTGGGATAGTCCAGCTGCAAGCAGGAGACTGTCCTGGAGACTCCCAGAAACCGCTCCCAACCAATGTTTTTGGGATAAAAGGGCTGTGTGAGGCTGAGACTGAAGTTAAGGATTAGGGATAAGGTCAGTTTTTCAGTGGCTCAGCCCAACTCAGAGCACTCGTACAAGCTGCCTGCACCAGCTGGGCAATTCCCAGACACACCTTCCCTAAACTCAGTGACACTACCAGGGTCAGTTTGCAACTGTGTCTACACTCAGAAAAACAGCAAGTATTTCGGAGTCGTGTGATTTTTAGTGAACACAGTAGCAAAAACCTGCTGTGGATATAGTTTAAACAAAAAGCACAGTCACAAGACTCAGCTTCTTCTCAGGGCTGAATTGCTGAAAGTGTTTTAAAGCATTTCTACTCCGACACAATTACCCTCCATTTAGGTAAAACAGCCCAGCTCGCATGTTGACAGACCAGAGTGTCCTCTGTGCTCCCTGGCAGGTCCCTTCCCCACTGTGGTCCACACTGGAGAGGACAGAGACTCTTTGAGTGGATATTTTCCAACGTTCCTTGAAATATGAGTTGGCGCTGGTGGCCTTTTCATCACGATGCACACATGGGGAGCTGTAATTTCAACATCCTCTACCAAGACAGTGTTTCTTCCTTGAAAACTGCCCTCTCCTCCCTTCTGCTCAAAGTGACAGTAATCTTTGCATAAATTGGAAAAGAAAAGGAAGAAGGAACAGAACATCCTTGACAAAGGAACTAATGACTCAAATGCTGGGAAGCCTGGGGCCCCCAAGGGACTGTGCAGCTCGCAGCATTGATTTTTAATGACTTACAGAGATTGGAGGTTTGGAAGATCTCTCAGTGCCTCTGCAGGGATGCGACTCAGCTGATTGTTCTGCAACATCCTACAATTAGAAAAAAGAAAACTTTGTTAAAAAAAAGCCTGACACAAAATGGAGGATGTTGCTGCATGTTTCTGAAGCTGTCCAGGGCTCTCACTGGAAAGCTGGAGGTGTTGGCCAGTCAGGGCTCTTCAGCAAGCTCCAGGCTGCTGGCAGGTGAGCTGCAGCCCAGGCTGGCCCAGAACGTGCAGCAGAGGGGCCAAGGGGTGAGTTTGGTGCTGCAATGGGGGTCCACTTGGAGGATGTGACCACAAAGGGGCCTCCGCCCTGCAGACGTGCATCTGTTATCCCAGAGTAAGAGCAGTGCTCTCAGCCAACTGTCCCATGTTTATCCTGGTGTAAGGCATCCCTCTCCCCGCGTGCGTCAGTGGTGGTTACCTCCGCAGGGTGATGGAAACCAGCCCCTGGGCAGGTTTCCTATCCCACTGTGGGCCAGCTGCAGACACAGTGGGTGAGGAACCACTCCACAGCTGTTTGCTGAGGGGCTTTTCAGCCTTGGCATCACTTGCAGCAGTCACTGGAGCTGTTGTGGGAAAAAACAAACCAGCTCAGGGATTTCAGAGAGAACAGGTCCCTGGAGCTGTGGGGCTGAATGGGCAGGACCAGGGAGGACTCCTCAGAGGTAGAAGCGAGCACAGGCTATGGAGAAGGGTCGTGGAAATGGATGTACCTATGTAAGTGATGGGAAAGGAGGAGACAGGGGTGGCAGTGCTCCTGCCCCAGTGGTGGGTTTCCGAGCTGCTCTAGTGGTAAAGGCAGGGTGAGAACCAGACCTCAAGGGATGTTTCAGATCTGGTTAGCCACTACCCTCTCTCACTGACCTGCTGGAGAACCATACATCTTAATTTACTGGTATGTATCACCTCTGCATCTCTGGAAAGGCTCAGTTTTTGACTCTGGACCAGCCTCTCTCTGGAATTGGGACATCACTAGCACATGCTCCTCTGGATAAGAGAGACATCCCAGCATAGTATCTGGGCTGCGGAAAGTGCCTTAAAAAGCAGTGTTTTATGTATCTGAGGTTCCTCTTTCCAAAACCTTCAGAGTGGTTGGAGATGATACGAAAAAGGAAATGGTGCTTAGGGTCCTCTCGTAATTTACTGCCAGTGTCAAGGGCATGGCCTTAGTGCTAAGGGGCAGCCCAAAGAGCACAGACAGAAGCAAGAAACTTTCCCATTGCTGTGACTGCCAGCTTTAGTGCCAAGGATTCAGAGGTCTGACATGAAAGGAAAGTTGGAAGGAGACAATTGTAGAGACAAGCTTTAAAAAAGGAAAGCTATAGGCCACGCAACTCTTCAATTTCTGGAGGAATATGGGGACTAACCAGTAAATTATTTGTATGCACAGGAAAGAAAGAGCAGGGAAACCAGGAACTGTCAGTAGGGGCTAGTGAAAAGCGAGTTTTGGATTGCCAAAATAATCCATTTTTTTTTCTGTACAGGGTAAAAGACCATGGGAATGGAAAGGAAAGAACAGATGTCGCCTACCATGACTTTAGTCAGATGTTAAATTTTGTCTTTCAGTGCAGGAGAGAAGACACATTTGGTACAAAAGGCCAGCAGAGAGGCCATACTCAGTAAATGGTTCCCTCTGAAATGAGGAACACGTTTAAGGGTCTACAGCATCTCACCCAGAGATGATATCCAGCATTGCTGCCGAGGACCCAGATGATGTCTGGGAGGGGAAGGCTGGTAGATCTACTGGCAACACAGGGCTGCCCAAGGCAACTTGGGCATATGAGGAAGAGTGCAGAGAGAGATTAGTGTGGGAGAGCTGCTGGAAAACACAGAATCCTGCAGGGAGACTGAGAGAAAGGCTCCATGCACGAACAGGGATAAAAGGCTGCACAAATACAGCTGGGCCTTGGCTTACAGCACTGCTGAAACTGCCTGGGCTGGTGGGGATTCCAGGAGACCCAGGGCAGGACAGACTTGATCTTGGGAGTGTGCAGAGACCCTGTGGGAGGGTGCGAGACCCTAAGGAGGGTGTGAGGAGCTGGGCACCAGCTGTGATGCTTCTGCTCCTCTTGGTGCTGGGCAGGCTCTGGCCAGGCCACGCTGTCCCACCCGGGACCTGCCCTGCAGAACACAGGGCAGCAGGAGCAGCCTGACAGCAATGGGCAGCAGGATAAGGAAATGCCAAATCCTCAGCCGTGGGGAACCTAGAATAGAAATTACAGGGGTGGTAGAAAAGTGTGATTGGGATACTCAAGCCTAGAAGAGGCAAGGCTCAGGAGACACCGTGGGAACATCAGGCACAGAGATGTGCAGACTGCTCACATACCACCTCCTCACCGCTGGGTCAGGGCAGGGCTGGGGGTGGTTGAAACAGCTCCCCCCTGCCCATGCCCTCCTCCTGCATCTCCTGTGCACAGCTGGTCCCTGGGCAGCTCTAGGGGCCCCAGGGGTCCTGGTGCGCACCGGGGGCAGTGCAAGCCTCTGGCACTCTGGCAGGCTCAGATCCCTGCCCCATCTGCTCCTGATTTTCCTCTGTTGTACCCCACTCACACCCCCCTGCCAATTCTCAAAAGAATTCCCCTATTTACCTTCCTGGGGGATCTGCTCCCCTCCTGCTCTGCATGGTCACGGGCCGAGTGCAGGGACCACTGAGCACCATGAGCTGCCTCGCTGTGCACCCAGAGCCTGTTCCCACAGGGTTCCCACTGCAAGGCCGGTGGGATGCCCCCTGAGATGGGTGTCACCCACGGAGGACATGTGGCTGGTGTGAATGTGCCCTGGAAAGTCTGTAATTATCACCCCTGGGTCACCCTCCGTGCTGTGAAAGGGGCAAGAAAGCCCCAGTGATGGATGACAGCCCAGTGCAGTGGGAAACCTCATCACACAAGGACCAACATAGCTTCTGGGGCTCCTGCTCCTGCATCCAGGTTTGTTTCTGCGGCCAGAGTGTGCTGGGGAGATAACACACTGGGTCCTGCAGCCCAGTGAAGTAGAATAGTAATTCATGTCTTTTAACAATCAAGATGCAGAGCTGAACACAGAGGGATACAGAGTGGGGCTTCAGAAAATGCTCTTGGGGTTTTGGTGGGACAGACATTGGATCTCAGTGGCTCTATGAAATCTGAGCTCAGCTTTCAGGGTTGATCATTGGAAGTATCTGGAGTCAGTACTAAAGCAAAGCCCATTGTCACACTCCTGCTGCCTGCCATTTATTACAAGTTCCTTCTCCAACCAATAAAACAGACTGAGAGACTTTCCAGACCACCATCAGCATGGACTGGTTCCAAAATGAAGCCATTTTGGTGCAGACAAACAATATTTAAGGAAGATTCTTCAGAGACCTCTAAAACCACTGGAGTGCTGGACAGTGCTGTTTTTCACAGCAGTGGGGCAGCTAGAGAAGTTTTCAGATGCTGGGACTGGGACAAGAACCAATGCTTCTTCACACGGCACATAATTAATCCAATAACTCATCATTGGAGCATGACACAGAGAGGCCAAGAAACAGTTGCAAACAGGGTTAGATAATTTTCTAGGGACAGGGCCACCCTGGTATTAAACAAGAGGTTCTTCTTTCAGCCTCAAGCTCAGAAAAGCTCCATCTTTTCTCACTGGGAGCTCAGGTTTGAGCGGGAAAATGCACCTATCACTGGATGTCCCGGGATGGCTTTTTTTACCGTCTGGTATTAAGGAAGCCCCGGTCAGGCCCTGCTCACTGCAGTCAATCGTTACATATCACATTGAGCCATTCTTGCTTTTCATAAAAGACATTTTCAATGACAACATACTGCATGATTTTGGCAACAGCTTGAATAATTATACCAGAATCTAGGGGATGATGTCAAGGAGACCCCTATACACTAACAGGATCACATCTTCTCTCCGAGGCATCTGATTCCTGGGGCTGCTCCCTACTGACGTTACCAGGCACTGCTACAAAAAGAGGATGGCAAAAAGGTTCAGAGGACAGCAGGGCATCTGAATTGCTGGGACAGAGTTACTCTGTCTAAGTGGTGGCATTTTCTCTTTGGGATGTTGCTCTTGTAGAGCATGAAGGAGGACAATGCGGTAGCTCACTGAGAAGAGCACCCTCAGCAGGAGTCCTGGGCTCCAGGCCAGCTCCAAGAATGGCCAATACATTCTGTGTTAAGGGGTCACTGCACGACGATCAGCATTGCAAAGAGGGAGCAACTCTGCAAACCAGTCATCTGCTGACTTCATGTCCCTGAAAACCTCTTGGAGAAGGCCCTGTCCCCTCTCCGCGTTCATGCTCCCCGAAGGACAGGAAGCTGGGGGAGCTGCGAGCATGGATGATGGCAAGGGATCTGCATGGATCCCAGGTCTGCTGCTGAGGCACAGATGTGGTCTGTGAACCTGGACCTCAGTCCACAAGGTCACAGAAACCCTGAGATCCCGGATCACACTGGCCTCAGCCTTTGTCCATCATCATCTGTCTATTCCTGCCTTTCCATCACCTCCTGCCTTCAATTTAAACAAAATCCCTGGACTTCATTTGCTTTCCTATAGCAAGGTCCTGCTTCACAGCAGCCTGGAGACAACCCTAGTCAGAGCTTAAAATCTTGTGTACATAGAGCAATCCCACTCTGGCTGGTGCCATTTCTCAGTTGCTGAGTCCAAGTTTTTGTCTTCAAGCGGCTGCATCAATGAGTAAAGTCCTACAGGACTTCCTCAGGAGGGATGAGGCACTGGAACAGGTTGCCCACACAAAGCTGTGGACTCCCCATCCCTGGAAGTGTTGGACAGGGCTCTGACCCACCTGGTCTAGTGGAAGGAACCCCCCTGCCCATGGCAAGGGGTTGTAATGAGATGGTGCTTGAGCTCCCTTCCAACACAAACTATTCTGTGATTCTATGACCATGCTGGTTGATGAGCCAACTTCTTGACAAGCTGAGGACACTGATGAACATGGACAAGCAAAGACTGCTCAGGCCAGCAAGTGCTCAAGGTGGAGCACTGCCACCTTGGTTGGCACTATTCAAGGGATACTGGGGCTTGCAGACACCGGCAGACGTGGACACACAGTCTGCTACCCACAGCAGTCTGACTGGAACCAGAATACATCACAACTCTTCAGAGGTTGTGTTTCATTTTCAGAAGGAAGAGAATTGTTTGTTGGTGGAGACCACACCTGAATGACCAGAAAAATGCTGGGATCAGGTCCCATCACACCAGGATCCTTGCACAAGAGAGTCTCAGCATATATACAGCCCTCAGAGGTACAGGCCTGTGCACGATAAAATGTCCCCATCTTGGGAGTCTGAAGTGACTCAGCCAGCACAGTCAAAGGGCTGTTATTGCTAGAGGCAACTGTGCCTGGAGCCCATGCATAGGGATTAAAGACATTCCAACCTCTGCACGTTCCTCTTCCCTCCCAATGGAAGCATCTCTTGGATGTGCCACACCATTCCTTTTGTCTCAAAGCCATTTCTGTTCTGCACAGGCTCGAGGTTGTCCAAGAGGTAGGGTCTATCTGGAGATTCCTGAAGTGGCCCAAACCACCTCCATACCTGCCATCCTGGGGCAATGTGGCTTTTTTGGCAATGTTTTTGATGTCTGTTCATAAGCCAGGCTAGTCAGCACCTGTCCTGGGCCACAGGAGGTGCTGCGGTTACAGTTCAGGCTGAGAAGAGGAGGGACTGGGTGAAGTGGCCATGGGGTAGGGTCCATCCAGCCAGGAGATGTGGCATATGCTGAGGAAGTCCACTCTTGTCAGGCTCCTTCCAGCCTACCTGTTGATGGAGATGAGCCGTGGGAAGTGCTGGGGCAGTGTGTGGGTAGGAGAAGGTTCGGGCTGCGCTGGGTCAACATGTTTTTGCAGGGCAGCGCTGGGCAGTGCTCACACCAGGGGCTGTGCAGGCAGGTGTGGGCAGGCAGGTGTGGGCAGCGTGGGGTCTGCACGCTCGCGCAGGCTGGTTGAGGCTTGCTGAGGAACGAAGTGTCAGGGTGGGCCACCCCAGCTGACTGCTGCGGGTACAGGGTCTGCAGCCAAGAGGATGCACCCAGGCATTTTGCCCTCCACATTTTGAGGTGAGGTTGTGGTTGTACTTGGAGTCTTTCCCTGTGGAGTTTGGTGTGGGATTCCTTCTTGGCTAGTAAGCGCTGATGCTGCTGCAGCATGTTCAGCCAGCAAAGTCAGAGGGCTGGCAGTCCCGGCTGTGCAGCGGAACACTTGATGAGGGATACGTGTGTGAGGGTGGGATGCCATGTGAAGCCATGGCAGCACAAGCTCAGACACATGGCCAGCCGGGATGGATGCTTCCTGCCATCCAGGTCACTCCGAGGTGAGGGATATACAGGAGGTCTGGAAGGATGGAGAAGTTTCCAGTTTTCCAGATACTCTGATTAAGCAGCATATTCTGCCACCCTGGAAAGCTCCAAGGCTGGGAGCTTCCTGGACAAAGGCTTAATTTTGCAAGGAAGGAGCCTGCAGAGAGAACACAACAGCCTATGGAGCTGGTTCTGATGATCCTGGCACTGGAGCATGGACCGAGGAGCATCAGCCCCCATGGGGAGGGTACGGGTGGTCCATGCTGCAGAGCAGAGCCCCCAGGAGAGGTGTACTCAAAAAAACTCTTTTCAAAGGAATGTACCTGTCAGTGGAGAAGACCTCAGAGCACCAGCTGCTGCTGCTGGGCATCCACCCCTGTCAGTCTGCACTTGTCCTAGGGATGCTGAGGAGGTCCCGTCTCACCTTGCCTTTGGCTGGGGGCTGGCTCAAGGCTCCATGCACGAAGATCTCGGCACATTCCCCCGTATCACAGTGTTTTTTTGCAGTGGGGCAGCCTGGCTCTTCACTTGCTCTCTTCCAAGTCTCCACACACCTGCTTCCCTGGGTGTACCCCTGCATGTTTTCTGCACAGGCCTATCTTCATGGCCACTTTCCAGGTGGTTTTTGTGCAGTGAAGCAGCCGGTGGAGGCAGAGCCAAGAATCTGGTCCTGCTTCCAGTACCTCTGGGATTCACTCCGAGGGCAGGGAGAGGACCATCTGCACAGGCAGGTTTGTGGAGGAATTCCCAGGGTGTTTCCCATCCTTTTCTAAACATAAACCAATTCTCTGGAAAGACCGGGAAAGCGCTGGGCCTTTTGACAGCCCAAGATGCATGTGGGAGTTTACTGGTGGACCTGCACATGACTACAATTAGCTCTAAGGCTCTGGCACACTAAAATTAAATTGGGAAAATTGTTTGCAGCCCCAGCTATCCTGTGGGGACACCCCTGTCACCAGAGGTAATATCTCTGATCCTGCTGTTAGTCAGCTCCTGGATACCCACACAGGTTTCAGCTGGTCGTGTTTGGGGCAGCCATTCCCAACTACAGCCATGCCTGTCACCTCTCAAACCTCAGCCAACCTGTGCCAGAGCATCCACATCTATAGACAAGATATGTTCAGAATATCCCTGGTGTCATCTTCTCCAAAACTTCCTATTCCTGTCTTCAGATATGGAGAATATGTATTTCCTTCATTATTGCAGCAGCTGCTTGTCCTTGACCGTTTGTGTCCATCCTCATTCACCTCTCCTCCAGGTTAAGTAAGTCAGTTGACGCACTGTTCCTTTAGTTCATCACCAGAACCCTGATCCTCCTCACTGGGCTGCAGGACCCAGTGTGTTATCTCCCCAGCACACTCTGGCCGCAGAAACAAACCTGGATGCAGGAGCAGGAGCCCCAGAAGCTATGTTGGTCCTTGTGTGATGAGGTTTCCCACTGCACTGGGCTGTCATCCATCACTGGGGCTTTCTTGCCCCTTTCACAGCACGGAGGGTGACCCAGGGGTGATAATTACAGACTTTCCAGGGCACATTCACACCAGCCACATGTCCTCCGTGGGTGACACCCATCTCAGGGGGCATCCCACCGGCCTTGCAGTGGGAACCCTGTGGGAACAGGCTCTGGGTGCACAGCGAGGCAGCTCATGGTGCTCAGTGGTCCCTGCACTCGGCCCGTGACCATGCAGAGCAGGAGGGGAGCAGATCCCCCAGGAAGGTAAATAGGGGAATTCTTTTGAGAATTGGCAGGGGGGTGTGAGTGGGGTACAACAGAGGAAAATCAGGAGCAGATGGGGCAGGGATCTGAGCCTGCCAGAGTGCCAGAGGCTTGCACTGCCCCCGGTGCGCACCAGGACCCCTGGGGCCCCTAGAGCTGCCCAGGGACCAGCTGTGCACAGGAGATGCAGGAGGAGGGCATGGGCAGGGGGGAGCTGTTTCAACCACCCCCAGCCCTGCCCTGACCCAGCGGTGAGGAGGTGGTATGTGAGCAGTCTGCACATCTCTGTGCCTGATGTTCCCACGGTGTCTCCTGAGCCTTGCCTCTTCTAGGCTTGAGTATCCCAATCACACTTTTCTACCACCCCTGTAATTTCTATTCTAGGTTCCCCACGGCTGAGGATTTGGCATTTCCTTATCCTGCTGCCCATTGCTGTCAGGCTGCTCCTGCTGCCCTGTGTTCTGCAGGGCAGGTCCCGGGTGGGACAGCGTGGCCTGGCCAGAGCCTGCCCAGCACCAAGAGGAGCAGAAGCATCACAGCTGGTGTCTTGGTGCCGATGGGTCCCAGCCCAGCAGCCTGTCTTGTAGCCTTTGCTGTCTGCCAGAGCCCAGCACCGCAGGGAAGCTCCATGTAAAGCCTGAAGGGTGACTTGCCCTCCCTGAGTTAAGCATAAACTTAGTGCTTTGCCTCTGTCAAAAGTGAGGAGACAGGACTTTCCTTCCTATTCCTATGTTTCAGTACCTGACATCCCGGCATGTCTTTGATCTTCCCTGCCTCATGGGCTCTTCAGATTCCCCTCTCCAGATACCTCCTTCACCTGGATGGGCCAGGATGCTTCACTGTGAGCATCAACCCTTCCTTCCTTGGGCTTGAAGCTGGGCCAGTGCTCTGCATATCTCCATGGGAAGGGTTTGGGGGGTCAGAGGAAATTTCATAGAATCATAGGATCATTAATGTTGGAAAAGCCCTCTAAGATCATTGAGTCAAAACGTGAACCTAACACTGCCAGCTCCACCATTAAACCATGGTCCTAAACAGTCATGTGGTTTAGTTTAAGGCAGTCCTGCAGCCAGAGGGATGTGACAGCCCATGTGCCACCCTGTGTCACCAGGCACAGCCTGGCCAAGAGCAAGGCAGGACACCAACTTCAGCTCTCACAAGGCAGCCTGGAGCAATCCCTGCAGTGCAATCATTTCCCAGATGGAAATGCCCTGGTCCTTCAAGCCTCTCCTTACACTGGTGTCCCTCACGAACGTGTCCCTCCTGGTGCTGCCCTGTGGCTGGAGCAGGCAGGGTGTCAGTGAGCCCATCTGAGGAGAGCACACTCCTCTTCCTCCTGCGCCCCGTGGGGAGCTGTGCCAGCTCCGGAAGGGAGGCATCGCTCTGGGTGCTGCCTCAGTAGCTCCCTGGGCCTGACACAAATAGCAATTGATCAAAAGCACCTTTAAAAGCTCCCGCGTCCCCAGAGTAGAAGGTTCCTCTTGTTGAAATTGGGTGGGAGAGCTGCGGTTTTTCCTCAGTTCCTTTGATTTGTTGCCTAATGCAGGGGATGGATAAATCTCTAAGCCCTGAGATTTAGGGCAGGATTCATACTTTACATCTTCAGAAGACGTAGTAAACAGCCTTATACTCTCTAATCCTGGGAGCAGGTTTGTACCTGCTCGCTCTGTATAAACTGGACCAGCTACAACAATTTCACATTGTGGCTGAGTTCAAAACATCCCCTTGGGGATAAAATGTTTATTACAGATTTTTAAGATGGTTCCTGAAAGGGAGCAAGGGACTCCCACCTCAACAGACCCTTCGGGACTGTCATATGGGTACAAAAAGCTGTGTGACTCCACAAGCAGTGAGACACCCAGGCGTGCAGGAAGGCATACTGTAGGTGCCTCAGGAGAGCCAGCTCATCTAAGCATGGTTTCCAAAGCTTCCAGAGGAATTTTGTCACTTAGACCTTCCCCACTGGAGAGCAGGGGTGGGTGGCCTGCCTGCCATGACCTTTATTAAGCAGGGCTAGCAGATCCAAGCCCAATGGCTGCAATGTTCCTGCATTCCAGCTGTCCCCATCACCCCAGTGGGCAGGCTGGGCTCTAGCTGAGGTCAGACTGTCCAAGGATCCCACCCTTCCCAGGGGCAGGTCACTCCAGAGCCTTGCAGAGGCCTCCTGGGGCCATGCAGAGGTTTGTGGCAAGGACAGGCTGAGCCCTTTCCCCAGTGCTGTGGGAGTGCAGGCATCTGGACCTTTGAGATGCTCCAACCCAGCCTCAACACAGCAGCAGAGCAGATGGGGGCCAGCTTGGGGTCTGAACACCACACCTGGGGAACACCACGATACGGCACTTGGGGAGTTTTATGCAAAATGTGAACCTCTGCAGGTTCCCCTGGGGCACATCACACGGCGGGGGCTGTGCCCCGGGTGGGGCTGCTCACTGGTTTGCTGCAGGAAACGGGGGAATAGGTGGCCCATGGGGTGGGACACAGCTCCCTAGTCACCAAGGGTGTGTTGGCCAGCGTGGGTTTAACATCTGACACCACACCTCCTTGTGGCTTTGCGTTTCCTTGTGACGACTGCCAGTCCCCACACAGGGCTAGTGCCAGGGAGCCAGGGGAGGCATGGACAGGGGTGGCTCTGCAGAGGGGAGCGAGCTACTTACAGAATCTTCAGGTTGTAAAGGCCAAAGAAAGCTTCCCCTGGGATCCTGGAGATCTGGTTTCCAGAGAGGCGTCTGCAGTGAAAAGAAGAGCCAGTGATGTGCCAACGTCCTTGCAGATGACAGTCCCTTGTCTGCAGAGGTTTAACAGCTCGTCCATCCTGCCGCTGGCCCCTTGAGAGGAGGCTGCAGCACCTGCAAGCTGAACCATGGTTCTGAGCTTGGCAAACCTCTGCATATCATCCCTTCGTATGGCCTTGTGGAACAGGCAAAGAAAATCACAGCCTCCTGCTGGACCTGAATCCAGAATTGTCAGCATCCAGAGACAGCTCATGGCTAAAGCCATTCCCTGGATACACACAGAGGTCCCCACTCACTGAAATGACAGCACAGGCACTGACCAGCCTCCAGATCCTGCTCTGAGCCAGGCCCTGGCAGAGAGAGTGGAGCAGGGGAGAGTTATTTCTGTTCACGCAGAGGGGGGACTGTCCCTAAATCCTGGCCCCTTATCTGTCCCTTTTGTCTGCATGTGCCCTGTTTCTGCATCCTGCAGGTTCCCCTTTGTCCTGCGCATCAAAGTTTGATGCCACTTGATTTGCTTCCACTCCCTCATTCCCAAACCCTGTGTGATCACAGCTAAAGCCCGGCTCCTTCAACACACTGCAGTTTGGAATCACTGCTGTGAAAGGACACGGGGAAGGGGTTGGAGATGGGGAGTACCATGTAGGTGCCACAGTAGAGCCAGTTTATCCGAGTGTGCTTTCCAAAACCAGGACAGAAAAGTCAAAAGCGGTTCTTGGATGAGTTATGGCTGGAGAAGAGTGTAGGAGGGAAGATGAGGATAGGGACAACACAGCCTGGGAAGGCTGAATGAGAGTGAAGGGATGGGAGAGGAAGATAAAATGAAGAGCAGCATCACAAAGGAAAACGGGGTGATCTGGGACATAGAGCAAAGAGCAGGGGACAACATTCAGAACTCACTGAAAGAATTTATTCAAGGAAACCCATTGGATTTGACATGGTACAGCATCACCTGATGAGAGCACTCAAATTTCATCAAGGCCTAGAGCAGGCTTTAATTCAAAAGGTATTTGGATTTTCCACTGGCATTAGAAACTGCATCACTGTTATTTATCATCAGGACCATGGTGAGAGCCTGTGGTGGAGCCAGGAGTGGAGACTCTGGAATCTAGGCTTGGTGTAGAGGAGAGGAGAATCTTGTTCTTCTCCTCCTCCTGTTTCACCTATGAGGACAAGCATGGACCAAGTCCCAGTACCCATCAGCCAGAAATCATAAAGAAAGGTTCAACAACCTGATTAAAACCCTGAATTGCTACTGTATTTCAGTAAGAAACTTGTCTACTTGACTTGGAGTGGAATATTGCACCTCCAATACAGAGATAGTGAACACCATTTGTGGCCAGGCTCATCTTCACGCTCACAGAAAGTCCAAAGCAGGTCCAAGAGGCTGGGCACAGACACTGGCAAAGGCCTTCATTGAACTTTGACAAAGCTCATTTCTTCTTAGGCATTTTGTCTGGGAAGGAGACAGGTGTGGAAGATGAGCAGTGTAATCCTGGCTGGAAGCAGAGTGCATTGCAACCAGGACTCTGCAAAGGTCAGGGGGAGGGCTGGGCTCTTCTGGGCAGCCACACTCAGCAGTGGCTGAGCAGGCGGTGCTCTCCCTCTCTGTGGGTGCCCAAGCGCTCTCCCTTTCTGTCTCTCCCCTCGGGAATCTAGAGAAAATTGCTCCCATAATTAGGCCTTCAACACCATAAATAGCACAGGGTCGTCTCTTTAATGTGTGTGAGCGGGTTGTAACCTGCCTCTTGCAGCATAGGAGCTGCCTGGCAGGCTGGGCTATTTGTCACTTAGGGGCTGTGATTTGGGGTAATTGCTCCTTTTGATTGCTGATTTCCACATGGGAGGGAGTGTTGTCCGGGAGGCTGGAGTGCTTGACTGGAGGGGAGGTGTTCCTGCACGGCATCCTCAGCCTGCTCCCCACGTCCATCCCACCTGGCTCTGTGGGAGGCTGTCTGTCCTCACCTCCCCAGAGCTCCTGGATGCTCCAGCCTCCACTGCCAGCAGCCTACATGTACTCAAATATGCCTCCCAGCTTGTTTCCTGGCAGCTCCACACCTTTCTGTTCACTTTCCTAGATGAGTTTGAGTGTTTGCTGGGTTCCTAAAAGAATCTGGGACCTCCAGGATTAGCAGGAGAGGAGTATGGAGCTTGAATGGAACTGAAGTTGGGGCTGCTGGCCTCAGAACAGGGCAGCAGGGAGCCTCAGATGCTGGTGGGACACATGCAGAGCCAGTTCTTGGCATTTCAGCGCCGTGGGTAACATAGAACACAAGGGGAAAAATAACTGTGGTAGGTGCCCTGGTTTCACTGGGCACTGTCTTGGGTGAATTTAGAGGCCCAAAACATCCCCCAGCCCCAGAAAAGCACTCCCTGTTGCTGCTGTTTCTGTCCTTGGCCATGCCACACTGAGACTGTTCCTTGTCCCTGGGTCACCCCTGGCCTCTGGCTCTTCTGTCTATACCTTTACCTCTTCCCTGCTGCTGAGGCAGCCCAGCTTCTTTTCCCAAGGTGTAGAGGTCCATGCCAAGCCAAGGAGTGGGCACAAAGGGGGGCACCAATCACAACCACTGCTCCCAATTCACCCCCCAAGGCAACCAACAGTGTCACTGAGGTCTAAGATGGTCTCTGCTCACTCATGTGTGTGCAGGGACTTTGGGGTGGGACGTGTCTGTGTTTGTGCACACAGGCTGAGGTTTTGCTTTCCTAGAGGGTTCATGGCCAGGACACGCACACAGGGTCTGGAGGTTTTTTAGACCTCCCAGACGCTGCATGGTGCCAGGAGTGGTGGCCAGCTGTTCCAGTCAAGGCAGCACAGCTGTCCCATCCCTCCTAGAGCAGATCAGGAAGAGTGGCCACTGGGAAAAGATCACAAAACAGTTTTGGTTGGAAGGGACCTTACAGATTATCTAGTTCCACCCCCTGCCATGGGCAGGGACACCTTCCACTATCCCAGGTTGCTCCAAACCCAGTCCAACTTTACCTTGGACACTTCCAGGGATGGGCCAGCCACAGCTTTTCTGGGCAACCTGTGCCACAGCCTCACCACCCTCACAGAGAAGAATTTCTTCCCTATATCCCATCTAGCCTTACCCTCTGGCAGTGGGAAGCCATTCCCCCTTGTCCTGTCATTCCATGTTCTTGTCCAAAGTCCCTCTCCAGCTCTCTTGGAGCCCCTTAAGGCAAGTGAAGGGGCTCTACGGTCTTCCCAGAGCCTCCTTTTCTCCAGACTAAACAACCCCAGTTCCCTCAGCCTGTCTCCAGAGTGGAGGTGCTCTGGCTCTTGGAGCATCTTTCTGCCCATCCTTCCTTGCTGTTAGTTCCTGTGGCAGTTTATGTAAGAGACTGAAGACACAAAAGTCTCGCTGTGTGAGACCCTTCCTCTGTCCATGGTCATTGGCAGTCTGCCTAGTGCTTGGTTCCTTCTGTCCCTCTCACTCACACTCTCCAGAAATCCCCCTGCCTGGCAGACAGGTACCCATTGAATATGTCTCCAGAATTCAGATCCCACAGGGAATGCAGAGAAATGGTTCTTTCCTTTCTATTTAAAATGGAACAATAACATTTGAAGTGATGCTGCCAGTGTGACATCCACTGAGACAGCTCTTAATTTGCTCCTTCTGTGGGGAAGACTGAAGCAAATAACCCCACCAAGAAGTACTGAGAGGTGGTACTGCCTTTGCCTGAGCACAAGAGGAAGAAGAGCTGCTCTTGTAGGGGTGAATATCTGATTTACAGCGTGTGAGCTCAGCTCCAGGACTGCTCGGGGCTCTTTTTAGGACAAACTTGATTCAGTGGGATGCCCTGCTGTCCTGAAGTTTACACCGTGACATAGGGTTGGGAAAAAGAGGAAGCTCTAGGTTTAAAGTGACCGATGGAAGAGGTAAAGAAGGGGCGGGTGGAGGGGAAAGGTGGGAGCTGGATAAGGCTGGCTTGCTTAGGAAAGCTCATGGTGGATTTTAGATTCTGCACCCCCCTCTCTTCCACCACTCCCATGATTTCTTGGAACATTCCTCCAGGCTTTGATCTGCATTCCCAATACACTCCAAGTTGGAAAAAACTCATGGTTTACCACCCCATGGTTGCTGCTGTTCGGTTACCACAGGCTCCCACCCCCTCCTGTATCTTGGGCTTCTTGGTCATGCTACAACTTCCATGGCACGCCCCAGGGCTGTGTGTTGGGCATGATCGCTCATGTCGTGTTCTCAGGCAGCCACGAGGATGCTCTTATCACTCACATTTAGGAGGCAGGAACATTGCCCATTGGCAGGACAGGACAAACACGTGTGTCCATATCCCAGTGGAATTTTCCCCTTGCCAGATCTTTATTGAGCATGTCGGCCGCCCCCTTTGATCTCCTGCTCCGGTTGGTTTCCCAAGCACCAACGCTGTCAAGGCAGTGTGCCCAGACACTCCGTGCTCCTGCCCAAACAGTGTCATCACGCCAAGCGTGTGCCTTCCCCTGGGCACACAGGGGACCACGGTCCTTTGTCATGCCTGAGTTTGTTCTCGTGCTGGTGCAAAGCAGGAACGAAGCCAATCAAGTCATGCAAGTGAAAACATGGTACAGTGGAGAAAAGAGCCAGGCTTGGACTCTTCCTTCCCACAGAGGAATCTGCAGCTGGTCCTAGTCTGGTATCACCTGGAGGTGCCTCTAACGCGGTCTTTGCTGCCTCACTCCATCCCTGAGGAGGAGATTGTGCCTGTTTCTGACTCCCCACCATGCCTGTTCCAACTCGATAGATTGATGGCATTTGTTCTTTTGTTTATGGTCCTCAAGCCAGTTTTCAACCCACATGAATGTTCATATGCAAGCCAGTTTGGATTCATTTGCCAAGTCAGATTTAATAAGACACAACTCCTTAATGAACAGCCCAATACAGGACACTGAACACCTTCATTCCATCTCTTTATATTATGAACTGTAAAGGTTTTCAGTTTGTTCCCTCCATACCTTCAGAGCAGTTTTGACTTTTGACTCTATTCTGGATGCCCCACTTGGGGTACCCCAGAACAGAGTTAGTTGTGTGGAAAGCAGTTTTCAGGAAAATTGGGGCCAGCTATTCCAGCTGTTGCTGAACACTTTCAAAAGCCTAAGTGGAGTAGAAATAGAACTGAAATCTCTAAATTTTCAGAAGATTTTGAATTTGATTTAGGCCCCTGCAATAACTTGGCTTCGTTTGTTGATGTTCATGGTAGGCAACCCCTTAGAAGCCCTTCTCTCCTGTCCCCACCTTCACCTTAGCCAGTGTCTGTCCCCACACCATGCCAGGTTGCACAGGGATGACCTTTGGAAGGCTTCATCAGAGGAATTATCCTTTGACTCTCTCTGTGCTTTTGCTCACCCGCTGAATTGATGACCAACCAAGGACTGATGCCAACCGGGGGACAGAAAGTCCTGGATGAAGCGGTTGGTCTCCTTTTTGCTAACAAGTTGCACCCTGGTGCCTTCTCACACCCAGGAGCTGTGCAGCATCCTGGGGGAACCACAGTGCCCAAGAATTCAGAGCTGCAGCTCTTTACCTGGAAACAGAGGGCTGTGCAAGGCAAGGTGGCCACCAAGGGAGCAGTGATTCTGCCTCCAAATCTCAGCATGGCAAAGCAAGGTCACAGTCCTACAAGCGTTTATGTCTTCACAAGAGACCTCTGCAGCCTGCTATAATCATGGAAACCTGCCAAAGCTGCTGTCCTAGGAGTACCCTACTCCAGACATGTTACTGCACTGCTCCAGGAACTGCTTCTCACCACGGTGCCAACACATGAGAGCATTGCCCAAAAATGCCAGCACCCCCTTCCACAGCAGAGCTGTTGCTCCTGAAGCAGTCATGCCCCACAGCCAGCATTGCTGCAGTGCTGCCTGCTACAAGAGTGAGGGTGCCAGGGATGAGACCCTGCACTGGACAGTCCCCACAAAGGTGCATGTTCCAGATGTCTGGGAGCTGGAGTGGGTGGAGTGCTCCAACACCAGGCAGGGGCACTCTGGAACAGTGGTGGTGCTCTGTAACCCTTGATGGCACCCTCATGGGAAGAGGAGTGGGAAGGGGGTTCCCTCACAGGTGCAAGGGAGGAGGAAAGGACTGCTGCGTTCACATTCCCAGCATACATGCCTGCATTTTATTTCGTTTTGTTTTTATGCTGTTTCTTGGCCTTTGGCCCCTTGAGTTGCAAGAGATGCCTGGGAAAGTGGACAGCCTGTGAGGGGAGGCCACGGAGTGAGTCCTGAGAGGGTGGGTCCTGAGCCTGCTGTGCTGCCGCGACGCAGAGCACGGCACTCCCCGTGACGGTGAGTCCCTCTGCCCCCGGGGCCCAAGAAGAGGCAGGTGAAAGAGCCAGTGGCTGGGAAGGGGTCTGATCTTGCCGCTGTGCCCCGAAGCAAGAGGTGAATGGCAATGAACACCTGCCTTTGGCTGCAGTTTCTCTTCTTGGCACCGAGCGCTCGTGCTTGGATTCAAAGCGCGGTAACAAAGCCCTTGCCGGCAAACACATTTCAACATGTTATTATTCCCAGGCTGGCTTTCAAGATCCTCTTTCTATTCCTTCTGTACTGATTGCTCTTGTTTCTCTTGGCTCCCAACTCTGGCTTTTCAGGCTTCATTAACTGGAATTTATTAGCAACTTTAAACAATCTTCCTGCTGCCAAAAAGAGAGAAAGAAAAGAAGAAGGAAAAAAAAGAAAGAAACAAAGAGGAGACATACTAAACTCTGGGCTGCTCCCTGCCTGTGTGAGGCCCAACTCGGAACACCTCTCTCTCGGCAGGATTTTTTTTGGAGGGAAAGACCGGTGAGTGCCTGCTCTGGGACTGTGCCTGCTCACACACAGCCTCTCCTTTCTCCAGAGCTCGAGGCTGGTGGGGCAGAGGAGAGCACACACTGACGAGCAGCCACTGAGGATTCCTCTTGCACTGTCCCTTCAAAGGCAGCTGAGATGGGAGAATCTGGTCTCTGGGCAACCCCTGAGCTGAGCGTGAGTGCTCATTGCATCCACAGCACCTTCGCGAGCAGCTTGCAGTAAAAATGACTGACTAACAAGTCCTGGCACTCCTGAGAGGCCCACTCTCATTGCTGGACAGATGAGGCACTGGCAGGGAAAATCACTTTACCCAGACCACACAGTGAGTGAGCAGTTTGAGCTGGAGCAGTCTCAGTACCCTCATCTGTGCTCTAAGCGTGGCATCCTCTCTGATCCCTTGGGAGACATGTTTGGTGTCCAGAGGGGAGATGAGCCCATGTAGAAATGCCCTGTGGGACACAGCCCGGCTGAGTGACGTTGTGTGGTTTGGGTGATTGCTTTGCTGTCCTCAGGACCCTCACATGCCACCCTGCTCTTGTTTTTTCCTTGCATGTTCCCACCCTGGTGTGGGTACGTGCAGAGGACTAATGTACTCAGGGCTCAGGTGGATCCAGCAACCTGGACTGGCAGTGCTCCACAGCTGTGGAACAAGGCACATTTGCCCTCGTTGTCCATGGGACACCTGTTCTTCATCCACCCATTTTTGCGGCTGTCTTCCCCGTTCCCTTTATTCCTGTTCCTCTTTGAACCCCAGCTCCGCGCACAAGCTCAGCCGTGAGTCCAGCTGATCTATGACTGTCATGGACTTCACTTTCATGAGGAGCCTGAGATGGTGCTAAAATAGAGGCATGGAAAGAGGAGCAATCATGAAGGGTGTGAAGCACCACCTCTCCCCCAAGAGACCCTGGGCTACTGGGGCTACATCTAACAAGAGAGAAGGTAGAATCACAGAATCATAGAAGGTTAAGGGGTTGGAATGGCCTTTAAAGATCGTCTAGTCCCATCCCACCCCTGCCATGGGACAACTCCCACAGCTGCTGGGTGAGAGCAGGAGGGGAGAACCATGAGGAGGAGGCAGAAGAACCTGGGCTTTCTCTCACTGTTGAAGAAGATAAGGGTTATAGATCAAGGACCAGGGGTGTCAGGAGTTCCTGGGATGTTTCTGAGCTTTAGACCAAGGTTAAAGTGTCCCTAAAATACAAGAGTTTCTGTGGGACCTTAAAGAGGAGATTTGAAAGACTGGGTTGAATCTGGCAAATAATTTTTTGCTGAGGAATCTCTGATTTTGTTCAGAAGGTTCAAACATCTTTTTTAAGGCATCTTTGCAATAAAGCAAATATAATTTGAAATACCATTTTGTTTTCAGGTTTGACTAAAAGTAAAAGAGGAAATGTTAAGAAATAACCTGAAGATGAAGGTACTTTATCAGGTTAGAAGAAATTTTTGGGGTTGACCAAAGCCCCAGAACAGCACTTTTGGTTCACCTCAAACTGAATTTTGCAAATTTTCTCTTCAGTTGCTCCATCCTGTTACCCATACAGTTTATCAAGGATGTAATAGGGAACATAAGAGAGTGTAGGAGGCAGACTAAGGCCATAACAGTCCCCCAAATCCCTGGGGATGAGAGACCTGCTGAAGGGCTTCCATCTAACTGGAGAGAGGCACTTGCAGCAAGGATGGGCTGCAGCAGAGTCCTCTTCATTGTCAGCACCTCCCTGCCTGGAGAGGGGGCAGGCAGGAGGGCAGGCAGGCAGGTCTTCCTCCTCCCCAGGAGACACTAACACCGGGATAGCTGGATTTGGGATGCCTGGATTGTCCTTCACTGCTCACCAGGGGTTTCTGCTCTTCACTCACTTGTCAAGTCCCAGCATGGGCAGTTCTGCCATGGGAATGCAGACAGAGGGCTTCTGTCTCTTCTCCTGTGCTACGCGTCACCCTGGCAGACCCAAGGGAATATGTCCTGGGCAGATGAAACCAGCAGAAATCTGAGCTGTGGAACCTGAGCAAACTTCCCTTGAGGATGTCTAAACAGGCAGGATTTGTTTGCTTGATTCTTATGCGTGTCCTGGCACAGAGGGGGATCCCAGCCTGAATGTCAAGGTCCTGATGTAATGTTTTGGGACGAAAATTTGGTAAAGATATAAATGAAAAGAGCAGGGGAAATGCCAGGCAAGTTGCATTACTGGTCGATGACAGCCCCATGAATACTGTACATGCTGTCCCTGTCTAGCTGTTGTTGTTGTTGAAAGAATCACTTTTAATTACTTGTAGTATATAAAATCCTCCCTTGCTTGATTTCATATCAATTACTTGATTTCCATAAATAGGATTACTGTCTTACAGCTGTCAAATTCAAGCAGGCACTTTGCCATGCATAGATTTAGGATGCTGCAGTTTGCATTTCTTCCCTGAACTGTGATGTTTTTCCCTAGTCAAAATTCCTTTCCTTCCTGAAGGAGGAGGACTTGTGGCATTTTGAGCCTCTAGTAAAATGTTATCTAACAACTTCCAATTATTTTTCAGATTTTCCTGTTTAAATTTTTCCCCTTTGCCTGTTTCATTCATAGTTATTTTTGGCTGTGGGAAACTGGCTGTTTTGGAGCCTATGAATATTTACTCACTGCTGGTTGAGTCTGCTCTGTTTGTACATGACGTAATGAGGACACGGTTTCTTGCAGCAAGACAACTGTTAATTGTACACAGCAGAGTCTGGTCTGTGTGTGTGTGAAAAGCTTCACTACCCCCAGTGAAGGTGTTGGGTGTCCGCACTTCGACATGGATGTTGACAAAACGAAAAGAGAAAGGTTGCAGGATGGATGCAAAGTGGTGAAAACCCACCTTCTTGGGGCAGCTCTGGCTCCAAAGCTAAAAGATGATTGAAAATGCCTCCTGCTCAGCCTGTAAATGGCAGCTGGGAAGGGGGTTTTGGGTAGCTGGGGTCTTTAATGAATTTAAACGACAGAGAGGTGACGGTGAGTAAGACCTCTTGAAGTAAAAAAGGTGAGGAAGAGATCCTTCTCTGTGAGGGTGGGGAGGCCCTGGCACAGGTTGCTCAGAGAAGCTGTGGCTGCCCCATCCCTGGAAGTGTCCAAGGCCAGGTTGGACAGTGTTTGGAGCAACCTGTGCTAGTGGAAGGTGTCCCTGCCCATGGCAGAGGGTTGGAATGAGATGGGCTTTAAGGTCCCTTCAACCCAAACCAGTCTGTGATTCTGACATTTTAGAAACTACCATTTTTGAAATGTCAATGTTGTTGCTCCATCCTCTTACCCACACAGTTTATCAAGGATGTAACAGGGAACATAGGAGAGTGATGGTGGTGGTTACAAGATCTGGTTCAGTAAAGTGAAAGTGTTTCATTTAGACAGCTTAAGCTGTAGTGACTGTTATATACACAATAAGTTTGCAACACACATCAAATGCAGCGTTTATATTAGTATATCATGCGGTGCAATAATAGTGTTTTGAAGAAACTGTGCTTTCCAACAGAAGCTGTTGTGTTGAAAGTAGCAATAGCATGAGAATAACACCTGGAGGTATTTCTCATGGTCAAGTGGAGTAAGACCATACAGGTGCAATTTACTCATGCAGAAATGGCCAACCTCAATATTCTGCCCCCCGGGCTCCCATTTTTTGGGGCTTGCAAAGGATTCCAGTGGTTTCTTGTGCTGGTGGTTAATTTTCACACTTTCAGAAGTGGGGCCACTCCTTCACTGACACACAGCCACATGCTGATCCCAGGGATTGAGACTGCTGCTGTGTCTGAGTGTGCCTGCTCAGACCTCAGTGCACATTGGTGCCTGGTGGGACACCTCAGCCTCTGGGGAAAATTTTTTGGCCTTCCATTGTCCAGGCTTGTTTCCATCCGAACTGCGAAGTGCGCAGGGTCTAGTGTGTCTCTGGGCTACAGAGGCTGTGAGAGGAGACCCTGTCTGCAGGAGGGTGAGTGAAGCTCTCTGTTTGCTGGCTCTGCACCGGGGGACGCTGTTGATTTTTTCATAGAGGATTATGTCCTCTTTTATTTTGGCTTTTGGTATGTGCATCGTCTCAGCGAAAGCTAGAGCTGCGAATCAACCCTGTCAGAGCATGCAGTCTCCTTCCAGCTCAGCCTGCAGCTGCAGTGACATCACTGGGGGTTGTGACCAGTGCTACAGGATCCTCTCCAGTGTCCCCCCCGCCACCCTGACCACGCTCTGCCCGTACTCACAGCTCCTCCAGGAAGCGCAGGTGACGGAGTGTGCAGGGCTGCAGCCGGCTGATGTTGTTCATGCTCAGGTCTCTGGCAGGGAAGAAAAACAGAAGTCTGATCAGTCACGCAGTGGTTTGCACAGAATAAACCCCAGTGCCAGGCTCTGTGTCCCCTCTCTGCTAAGAGGGAAGGCAAGAAGCCTCTGCGAACAGGATTTCAACATTAACATCTGATCACAGCCCAGGCTCTGCCTACAGAGGGATGGCCAGGAGTAGCCAGAGAGAGCTGGCTCCTTCAGGGTGGTCTGTCTGAGCTCCTCCAAGTTATGAAGCAAGTTAGGACATTTCCCAACAGCACAAGTGGTATTGCTGTCTCACAATGTTTGGAGGGTGAACAGGAAGCCCCGTGACACTGGAGTAGGACAGTATGTCCTTGGGCCCAAGAGCATCTCTCTGGCACAACTGGTCATGCCAGCCCCCACAGGGAGCTTTTCCAGCGTGTGGACAGACAGCTGCTTTTCAGGAGAGAGCAATCCATGAGAGAAGGGGTATATCCCATCGGACTGGTCTGCTCTACACTGGGAAAACTAGAGAACACCACCGGGAATGATGGGTGGAGGTTGGCTCTGTGAGTGACAAACTGAGTTTAGGGAGGTGGGAGGGAATCTGGCTGATTGTGCTTGTCTCGCTCTTTGGCATCTCTCATCTTAGGATCTGAAAGTACCGAAGTCTGCAGGAAGTGGTTCAATACACGAGCTGGTAGCTGGGAAAAAAAAAAAGGATGTTTCTAGTCTCCAAGGCTGTTCGTGAGCTCTCCTACCTGATAGCTGCAACCCTGCCCTCATGAGCAGCTGCACAAGAAGAAAACCGTGCTGCTATCCCAAATCTAGACCAAGGTGTGTCCAGGTGAGCCAGGGAGCATTGGTCTTTACAACTATGAGGGAAGACGAGGCTGAATTAAAAGCTGGAACGGTTAAAACCAGTGGGAATAGATGGGTCATGTCCCCTACCAAGCAAAGCAATCCTGGTCGATGTCTTCTGGGGTTTTGGGTGGTCTTGTGTGAGGGCAGAAGGGGCTATTTTGGTACAGACAGGGCACAGTTTGGCTCTTTGGACTGCTGAGGCCAAACAACAGAGGCAGGCAGGTGTAATGGGAGGAATAAGGAAGAACAACATCAAAATAAAGGCAATTTACTTCACTTTTCCTTCCTGTAAATCTCACAGGCTTGTGAGCCTGAGGAACGATATTCCCGCTCTCCCCAGTGTCACTGAGAACCTGTCTTAGCATTGGACAAAGGCGTGGAGGAAGGAGGCTTGTGCCAAGGACAAGGACTGAAGCATGAAGGAGAAAACTCCCTCAGGAGAAACCAGTCACACAAGATGGACCTCTCCAAGATGGCTCCACCTGCTCAGAACACCTGAGATCCCTGCAGGTCACATATCAAATGCTCTGGAGCATCCCAGGCTCCAGAGGGCAGGAAATCGCTTCCCTGCAAAGTGGATTTATCGAAAAATTTACTGAAATGCCTTTGTAGTCTTCAATGAAAAAATGCCTGAATTCTGTTAGCAAAGAGCAGAACACCTCGGGGGTACAGACTTCTGCGTTTTTCACCATTTTCCACACAAAAAACTCCCCCAGGAAACAAACCTACCATGTTTTGACCAGCTGTGTTTGGCATTGGCAGCTGACACCTTGGGAGGGTCAGAAGTCCACCTTTACATTTTCTCTGGGGGGCTGTCCTGTGACAAAGCCACGCACCTTCATGAGCCCTATTTGAAAATGCTCCTGGAAAAGTTTGGGGTTTTCTCTTTATAACTTTCTCCTCTTCAAAGAAGTGGTGAAAAACTCACCAAAACCCTATGAGAATTCAAAATTCTGTTTTCAGAATGAATGCAAAAATAAAGTTATTTGACTGCACTGTTTTCCGTGCAACTCTGCATTCTGTATTTGGATGGTCCCGGTATACAAGAGTTAAAATATTATTTTGTGACGCTTCTATTTTTATTTTTAAACCCCTAAGGGCAGTTGCTACTTAGTACCCATTAAAACATCTTTTTTTCCTACATCAAAGTGTCTCCTGTTTGTGTTGTAATGAATCAGTCTGATGTTTTGACATGTTGTGGAACAATGTGAAAATAACGAAAAATAATGTAAAATGAAAGACTGTGAAAGAAAACACAGATCTGAAGCATCCAAGATCTCCTTGAAACTGCAAGGCTTACTCCTTAAGTTGCCTTCTGCTGGCAGTGTATGTAATACTCCTTGCTCACTGCAGGAGACACTTTCCAAACCTCGTGGATCTGCCTTTTAGGTGCCCAGCCCTCTCCCCCAGGCACGATGGGGACAGCGCCTGCTGTGGGTTTCAGGGATGTGCAGATCTTCAGCATCAGGCCCAGCCAGTGGCTGTGTGTGGCTGAGGACAATAGGAGGTCAAATATGATTTAGAATCATAGAGCCACAAAATGGTTTGGGCTGGAAGGGAACTTAAAGCTCATCTCGTTTCAATGCCCCTGGCAGGGACACCTTCCACTAGACCAGGTTGCTTCAAGCTCTGTCTCACCTGGCCTGGAATACTTCTTTTCCCCCCCTTGATCCATACCTAAAATGAACAAAACCCACTGGTTTCTGAAGAAATCTTCCAAAAGGCAGAGGAGAAATACCATTATCCCATCACTGTGGTAGTGTCACAGCTCCACAGCACATGACTTTTCTTGAAATGCCCCACTGCCCTCCCTCTCACCCTCCGGTACCCCTGGGGCTCCTGGCCATGGGCAAGTCTGAGAGAAGGGTCTCTTTCCCACCATCTCTTTGGACAGTGAAGAAAACCCAGCCCAGATTTCTGAGGTTATTGCATAGGAAGCATTTGGGGTAATCTTATTTAAAACTTACTGATGTTTTGGCTGTTTGAAGGCTCTGGTGGTTTGCAGTCCTGCAGGACTCAAGTGCAGCACATCTACACTCAGAACCTTGAAAAGGGGACCCTGAAAGTGCAAACCCTGTCAGTGGTCTTCTAGCTAATGAACAGCAGGGCAAATGTGGTGTCAGTGGCTCAGCTTTGCCATTGACTCTCCAGTGTGACTTCCCACAGGGACCCCACTCCAGCTCCTCCAGAGCATGGGACTTCACACCCGGCTTGGCGAGGTGGAATTCCTGGCCTGGCCACGGTGTGAGGACATCATGGAGGAGACGTGCAAGGACAGATGTTGTGACGGAAGAACAAGTTCCTCCAAGGTCTGGAAATGAACTTCCTGAGTACAGCCCTGGACCTGGTGATTTTTTTCTAGCCACAAAAGTATGAGATATTTCTCCACAGGCTGTCCATGCTTGTGTGAGAGCTGAGGCACAGGATTCTTGCCTGAAGTGTTGTGGGAGTAAATATTTGACTTATTACTCATTTAAAGATGTTGTTGACTTGTTGCTGTGTTTTTCCAAGCTCGTGCTTTTCCTCTTAGTAAGGTTTCTTGTGTTATGTACATCCCCGGCACAGGCAAGAGTGGAAGTGCTTCCTGCCAGAGCAATCCAAGAAGCTGTTTATCTCTTCAAGTGTTTGGGGGTGGTTACTACAGTCAACCACATTTAAAAGGAACCCCTGGTATTTGAACCTTGTTGGATTATTTTTTTTTCTGCAGCATCTGGCAGAAGGACTAAGGATTCATGAACTAAATGGGTTAGGGACTCCTCTGACTTTTCTTAACTCTGTCAATGACTTTGACTTTCCAAACTAGGTCCCTCTTTTGAGTGACCAGCATCCACTGAAGTCAAACAAATGCTGAGTCACTCATATCTATGCACAGCCGTTGTCATTTGCACTGGAGAACCCACTCCAAACGTATGGACTTTACTGTAGCAGGCACTACAGAAATGCACAAAAGAATATTATTCAGATCCCAAAGTCCCCTAAACTCTAAAAGAAATTAGAAAAGTAGCAGAAGAAATGGGGTGCTGCAGCTTCACCCCAGTTTGCAGTGTAGGACCTGCAGAAGAGCTGTCCAGATTCTTGCCTGTGAGTTCATGACACCACACAGGATTGGTGTTCTGGACAAGTCACCCCTCTCCTGTCCCAGAGACTCCTTGTTCCCTTCCTCAGTGACTGGCCTGTCTGTCCTCTCTACAAAATATCAAATAAAAGCAGGAATCCTTTAGCTGTCAAATCATCCTTCATGCCTCTGCTCTGAAGTGCTGCCAGGAGAGTGAACTACTCCACTGCTCCCAAAACCGAAACTCTGTGCTGGTATCACGCCACTTACCCAAGAAGCAATGTCTTTTAAGGCCTCTTGCATTAGGTGTTGAAAATACCTATGCTTTCAAATGGCACTGCACCAAAGCCATCATGGCTATAATTAATGTGATTTAACGTTCCCCCCTTCCCCAACTAATTCTAAACATTTATCGTAAGCATTTCTAACTTGTACCTGCAGGAAAACTGAGACACAGTTCATGGAAACTGAGCTCATGTGATTCAGTCTCAGACCTTACAACTCCTCTGGCCCTCGAGGGGTTCCTTAAATTATTTGCTTTGATGTCACCTTCTTTCATGAACAACCTTTGATTATTCCCTGATTAGCTATCTTCCTTACCAAAAAATGAGGTGACACACACACGCTGCTTTGGGTTCCCTGGTAGGACTGCCTGCCGTGCTCTCGGCTGGTGATCACAGTGTTTTAGCTAAGGAATGATATGTATGAGCTTTAAAGATCAAAGGAATTTATCTTCGGCATCACTGCTTGGGGAGGTGGGATTCAGCCTGTGGTGCCGGGTGCTCTGAAGCACGGAGCCGTGGATGTCCCTGTGGGGAGTGCACAGCCCCACCAGACTCAGCTCTGGTGAAGGCACCTGCAGGGCTTTGCGGACGTGGATGTTCTGGGGCCAAAAGGAGAGGTTTTTATATTTCCATAGGGGGGCTGCATGAAGGGCTCCCTGCAAGACTTGCCTGAGACAGACCTAAGCAGTATCCCCAGGACACATCTCTAGGGACAGCAGGATTGATGCGTCTCCCACAAACTCAAAGCGCCTAAAAGCTGCCCACAAAACTGGGGAGAGATGAACCCTGCTTGTGAGCCCCTAAGCTCCTGACGTGCCTCTTCCCAGGGGAAAAGCAAAGTGTTTCCCCAGAGATTCACTCTGATGGGAATTAAGACAAACAGAAGTCAACAGACCTAAAGTAACACAGGTTGAAGTGCCTCCAGAGCAACACAACAAAACTGTGGCTGCTCAGCCAAGACGGTTCGAAGGTTGGGATAGGGTTTTGGCCAAGGCCAAGCAGAGAGCCTTCAGAGCCAGATGTGTGTCTGGTCCAGATCTGAAAATTGCACAGAGCTGGCAGAGAGATGCTCTCCAGGGAGCCGTCACAGGACAGGAGATGTCCTACAGAAAGAGCAGTTCCTACTTGTGGCTGAGAGAAGATACTCCCCAACCACCTCTCTCTACTCCAAAGGGGCAAAAAGTCTGGTCCCCAGCTTCAGTCCCCGGAGGTGCTCTCCATGGATCTCTCTGTCACTCAGCAGAACGAGGAGCCTGTGTCCTCCTGCTCTTGTAGCTTCCTTCAAGTAGAATTCTTCTCTGCAAGGTTTCTGCAAGCTCAGGTTGTTGTTCCCAGACCTCCACAGAGCCCACAGTGGGGTACTCCACGGGCTCCTGGCTTCTTTCCTGCCTCAATGAAATCCAGTGCAATGTGGCAACACCTGGAAGTGACGACAGACACAGCCCAAGCCCCTGGACAGGACCTTCAGTATTTAGGGAAATGAACATTGTGCTCCCTGTTTGTAAGGAGGCCAGGTCACCCCAAAGGACACACCAGACTGCCATCCTGGTTTGAGCCTACAGGAAGCTACTAAGAATCCCAGATGGTGACTGTCTTCTCACCCCCTAAATTTCTCTACTCTATGAATATCTTAATATTTTTCAAGATATTCAGGATATTGGTGTGCTCTCTTCCCAGCACAGGCTCAGCCTGGCTCCTCTCAGTGTTGGTGCTGAACATGTGGCTTCCTGGACCATAAAAAACATCTTCCTTACACTCAGGCAGGTAAGCAGAATTTTTTATGATTGTGGGAAGAAGCTAATGACTTGGCATCCTCTTGATTAATTAATTGCACAATTACAGCATTAAGGCCTCCCAGTCCAGCAGTCTGATTTCTGGGAGACCTGAACAAACCAGACCAACACTCCCATCCTTACCCTGTTCTTGCAAGGCATGAAACACCCTTGTCTCTCTGAGATCCCTGAGGGCTGAGCACTGCCTCTCTCCTGGCCACTCTCATTAGAATCCAGTAAAAACGCACAATTATACCACCAGAAAAGAAGCCCCAAGGTAATAAATGATGGTTTCAGAAATTCTTCACATTATACTAGAGTGATTCATAAAGGTTCTTGCTATCTCTTTTCCTCTTTATCTTGAAATCTCCAAGGTCCCCACAAAATGCCTGAATCGCTCAGGGCAAACCTGAGGCTGACAGTAGAATGGTACTTGCAGCCATAGACCAGCTGAAATTTTTCCTAAAACCCTGCAGGTTAAAAGCTACTCTGAAGGTAGTCTCCATAAAGAGAAGGAGAAAGGGAAGATAAAGAGATCAAAGCAGTGAGAGCTCATTTGCATCGCACCATATCTGGAGGCACCAGCCCTGCTTCCACCCCATATCACTGCAAGGGGCAAGAGCACAACGTGTTTCTACTCCCACCTCTCCATGTCTGAAAATAGATCAGTCATCTTCTATCATCCCCCATGTGTAGGCCCTATCCCAGATCTCCACAGAGTTTCAATAATAAAGTCTCAGACAGTTTGCCAGGGTGAGATTAAGCCCATCCCTGCACCAGAAGGTCTTCAGAGATTGAGTCTGTGCAGTGAGAACAGTGACCCGTGGTGCTCTGAGGCCACTCTGGCTACTGCTCCTCCACCTCCTCCTGTACCTGCCCTGGCTCTGCACCATGTCAGGTGCCCTCCAGCATGGGAGCAGAAAGGGGATGGGCAGGGCAACAATGCGTTTCTGCCCCTGGGACTGGCTGATGTGAGAACAGGAAGAAATCACTTTTAGAATTCATATGCCAGGTCAGGGCTGTCAGTAAAGCCCATCCCATCCCATCTCAGGCCACACAGAGTCTGCCAGGGGAAGACTGGCAGCAGAGGAGACAGGAAGATGTGGGGTGCACAGCCCAGGGTGGGGAGAAGGGCAGGTGGCTTGGCAGAACAGGCTGCAGCCCCACAGAGGAAATGTGGCTGAGGAACAGCAGCCACTGTACCATGGGGCAGGAATGAAACTTGGATTAGAACATAAGGGCATTTTTTTCCAAAAAGGCAGAATTGTGAACCCCAACCCCAACAATCCCACCAACGTGCCTGAGAGTGTTGTCAAATGTTCCCTGAACTCATGGAGATTTTCCTCCTTGGCTCCTTCTCCTCTCTGCAGCTGTCCTGGCTGCCCAGGGGGAACATGAAGACCACAGGGGAAAGCACTCGTGCTGTGAGGAATCAGGGAGCACAGGGCTTGTCTGGCTGGATATAGCTCTTAGGAGCATGATAGGCACTGACATCTTCTGGTCTACAGGTGTATGAGTGCCCTGGTGCTTTCTGTGCCCATTCACACAGAGCTGGAGATGAGGAATCTCTCACACCAAACTGAGGACGAGGCTGACGGAGCCTCCTCCCCTTCCCTCTATCACCTTCTAGGCAGAGCAGCCAATGCAGCAGCCTGCTTTGAATTGGATATTGGGAAAGAACCACATTTTTCTTTTCTGTTACCATTCTGCAAATTCATGTTTTTGGTGACTCCCATGAAAGAATTGGTTTGGGTTAATGAAAATAATATAAAAGGTGTGGTTTCCA
>VZRE01004496.1:266498-304273 GCA_013396775.1 Cephalopterus ornatus | reverse complement strand
GTTCCCCCCCCCCCCCCCCCCCCATTGCTGACGTAAAAAAAAAGTCATCCCAGAAAGGACATTCTAAACCAAAAGTCACTTGAAAAGAAAAATACTTTCTATCTGGGAAATGCCCAAGGAGGACTTCTCAAGGCTCTTTAAAACTCTTTTTACGTGTTAGCCTCATGCAATGGGATTCGGAGCTGGCAAGTGGAGGAGCTGGATGAACCTTAACATTCTTGTTAGTGTGAGCACATCAAATCTAAAAGAATCTCTAAACTAAAAAGAAATATTGTGGCATGAATGAGAGCAAGGAACAGTTTTTTAAAGGAAGAAAAGTGAGATTGCAAGCACACGTCCTCTTTGGCCACTGTGTCCTTTGGAGCAGCCACAGCCCAGCAATGCCCTGACTTTTGGCAATGAAATGGTCTCCACCAGATCCGTGAAAAGAGCCTCACATCTCCTTGTGTTCAGAATGTGGACTTTTTTCCTGTCCTTTTCCAGGTCTCTGCTAGGTTTCAGGTCCCCACTCGTGGGGCTTTTAGAGGACAAAAGTTCCTCCTGAGGGAGGAATTATCCTCTTAACACCCATTACAGCTACCAGGTAAAGGTGAACCCAGAAGCATCTTCCTCTTTGCTGTCCAGCCAAAGCCTTTTGAACAAGATAATGAGCAGGGAACAGCAAACAAGGGCAACTGGTTCATCCGTCACATTCCCTACAAAAAAGTCCTTGAAACCACTTGAAGTTCCAGCATGTCCAGCACAGTGATACTCAGTGGTGTGACTTTGTTCAGGCCACAATAGTCCACTGTCAGTCTCCACTCTCCATTGAACTTATGCACTGGCCATGGGGCTATTAAATGGAGAGTGAGTCTTGCTGATCATTCCCTGGCTCTCCAGTTCATGCATCATCTCATGGATGTTGTGGTAGCCATCACTATTTGTCTTCAACCCACAGCAGAACGGTCCTCTGAGAGACCAGGCAAGATATTCAGTTGTCTCATTTCCTTCATCTCCACAGCAGCTCTCCCAAAAGCCCAAATATGCTGGTTTGGGTCCTTGAATTACTCTCTCCTGAGGTAATCTGTGCCAAGGATGCACAGGGCCCCTGGGCCCGTCACAGTGGGGTGTTTTTGCCACTCATTCCCAGACAGGGTCACTTCAGCTTCCAGCTGTTGGGATCCCCCTGTCACCCCAGAAACAGAGATGGATTCTGCCCCTACATGTCTCAGTGGCATCAGGGTACGTTGTGCACTGGGCACCAAAGCCTCATACTCCTGTGGGTCTGATGTGCCATCGGATCCACACAGTGCAGTAGATCCATTGCCCCTTTCCTCCACCTGGCTGGAGGCAGGGCCCCTCTAGTCTTGGTCACAAATACTTGTTGCTCACTTCTTGTAAATATGAACTGGAGGTGCCTTCAAGAGGATCAGAAGTAACATCAACCCTCCTACTCTGTGTGAGGACTTGGCCACTGCGAAGTGGAGCGGCATTTATCCTTGAAGAATTTCTGTGATGGTTGTTCTTCCTCTCGACTCACGTACCCCTGCTGTTAGGGCAGAGGTGGGTTTTCCATCCCACTTCATGTCTTCATGGCCATGCAGGTAAAACCTCAGGTTATCTCATGGTGTGTGTCCCCTCTCTCTCGAGCAGGGGTGCACTTGCTCCCAGTAGCAGAGACTGAAACTTTTGCCCCATGGGTTGTGTGCACTGGACCTCCTCTGGATCTACAGGGGACTGCTTTTTCTTTGAATCCCTGTAGATTAGCTCCAGCACAGCTGATTCTCTCAGGCACTGGATACCTTTCTTTGTGGTGTCCCACTTGTCTCAGTGCACTATTAGATCACCCTTGAGAGAACACCTTTCCCTCACACTTGACAGCAGGCTCCAGAGGCTGAGAGTTTCCGTCCTCTTCCCAATCCCCTGGTCAATGCCCACATCCCAGGATAGGGATCCCAGTTGCTGGACTTCACTGCTCTCTAGTTTCATGTTGTGGGCTGTGATATCCCTGGAGCAGCCAGGTCACCAGGGGCTCTCCTGACTGGGATTGAAATCCTTCTGGATATCTTGCAGCTCACCAGGACAGGGATCGGGTGATTATCTCTGGCCCTGCCTCTTCCTCCTGTTCTGAGGGCCCTCATTCTCTTCATCCCTCACTCTGCAAACTGATTTGGTCTTGGATTTCTTGTTCTGTACGGGGGTGACTGTTACCAGCATGGATTGTTCCTCTGGTTCAGCTGCAGTTTGAGTGGTCACGGTGCCTGTTGCTCTGCTTTCCTCCTGCTCCCCCTCTGGGGGCTGTCTGGTGACAAGCAGTGTCTGACAAACAGCAGCCAGGGCCCAGCACGCAGCAATAAGTTGCTCCTCTCTGGAGTTGCCACAGCATTCTCCTTGAAAATATTCTGTCACTTTATCAGGGTCCTGTAGTTGTTCAGGAGTGAACTTCCCAAACATTAGAGCAGAATAATCCTTCAAAAACTAGCCATCACCACTGCCGTGAGGAGAATTTGATTCCAAAGTCCTGAAACTAGCAACTAAAGCAGTACAGGTGAACTAGAGGGTTGGAGTTACTGCGATTCTGAATCTCGGTGCAGCTTGTGTCTGTCACTACGTGGGAGAAGCAGGAAAAATTTGGAAAGATCTTACAGGGGACCAAACCTGATAAATTTTTTAGTTGAAAATGTCTGAATGGCTAATTGAAATGCTTTATGCTGACATCAAAACATTTCATTCACTAAAAGCCTAGCCACGACAATGCAATATTTAATGACAGGCAGCATCTGCACAAACTAATCTGAGGCTGAATTTGGAAAAATCAGAAGTAAAATGAAACACCAACTGAAACAAAATCCTTCTCTTCAGACTCAAACACCTCCAATATGTTTTCATTCAAAAATTGACCATTTGTGCGTGCTGCCTGGAAACTTCTGCATCTGCTGAGGAGCAGTTTTTGCTGAGGAAACTGTTAGTCAGGGAAAAGCGTGGTTTCTCTGCACGTCATGAGAGGATCCTTTTGCTGCTCACAAGCAAAGAACCAGCATGGGTGCCAAGCACAGCCACCACAGGGAAGGTCTACGGCCCTGTAGGGACCTGTCTCTTTGTGCCAGGCTGTGTTTACACACAGAAGATGTTTCCTGAGCAGCTGTTCCCCATCTGCCCCCGAGGAAAAGCTGATGAGTTTCTGTATTTCTCTGGCACGTTGCTTTGAGGTGCCTGTGTTATCTCCAGCGCTGTGCGTGCCCCCATCGGAAAACCCACGTGCCAAGATGGAGGGGTGGCTCAAGTGTCAGGGAGGGAGCAACGCACAAAGAGCTGGCAGAAGGAGCAGGGCTTGGCATTTAGGGGTTGGGCTTCTTCCCCTTGCACGTGAGACATTTAGACTTGCCAAATGTTGATGTCAGTGCTGCAGCTGTGTGTTGGCCTCTCAAAGAACAGGAGTCTGGTTACTGGGGTATGGAGGATTGTACCTGATCTGGCACTCCTGGACAGATCCTCTGAAGTTCCTGGAAAAGCACAAGAGGTTTGCTGGCAAGAAATAATAGGAAAAACTTAGATGAGAAACCTGTGTCTTCCTGCCTGTGATTCCTTGGAGCAAACTGTTTGTTCCAGTGATAACTGATTTCTCTTACCCAGAAGGGGGAAAAAAGATCTTAGGACAGAGGAAAACAAGCACTTAAATGTGCCAGATGCAAGCAGGTGGCTTTATGCCCAAATCCTTGGCCTCATGGAGAGGGACTGCTTCTCAAATACGTGTTAGAACGCTCTGTGGAGATGAAGCATGCAGGTCTCCCTGAGTTAATGTCCTGTGGGGGATTTATCCAGAGAAGGTTGTGCTGGGGGCAGAGGCTCCCCAGGTAGCACAGCTTGGCCAGGGGTGAAGAGAAGCCCCATCTCCATCTTGTCCGTGTGCAGCACCAATCCCTACACCTGTACTCCCACACCGTCAGGCTGCAGCCAGCCCTGAGCTCCCCTGTGCCCAAGGTCACCTTTACCACAGGGGCTGCCATGGTCTGTTGAGCCCAGCCAAGCTGCTTCCCAGATTCAGCTTCTCTGAAAGATTCCTTGTACCCTGTCTTGCTTTAAGCACTACTTGCACCCCTGCACATTCCCACTAC
Organism: Cephalopterus ornatus; assembly: GCA_013396775.1. Classification (NCBI taxonomy): domain Eukaryota; kingdom Metazoa; phylum Chordata; class Aves; order Passeriformes; family Cotingidae; genus Cephalopterus; species Cephalopterus ornatus. Next base: position 300,179 of record VZRE01004496.1, on the reverse strand, counting down.
CCTCAGAAGTGCTTTGCTGCGGGGTGGTCAGGATGGCAGATCAGTCCCAGCAAGGTCTGGACAGCTACAAAGAGCCTGATAGGACTGTAAGCACCTTCAATGCTACTGTTAGTTCTGAGCCCCTCATGACAAGAAAGATATTGAGGGGCTGGAGCTTATCGAGAGAAGGGCAACAGAGCTGGGGAAGGGTCTGGAGCACAAATCTGATGAGGAGCAGCCGAGGGAGCTGGGAGGCTGAAGGGGGGACCTTCTACTCTCTACAACTCCCTGACAGGAAAGTGGAGCCAGGTGGAGGTCCAGCTCTGCTCCCAGGGAACAAGGGACAGGACAAAGTTGAAATGGCCTCAAGTTGCTCCAGGGAAGGTTCAGGTTGGATATTGGGAAAAATGTCTTCCCTGAAAGGATGGTCAGGCCCTGGCCCAGGCTGCCCAGGGCAGTGGTGGAGTCACCATCTGTGCAAGTGCTCAAAAGCTGTGTGGATGTGGCACCTGGGGGCAGGGTTAGTGGTGAACATGACAATGCTGCCGGAATGGTCGGACTCGATGATCTTGGAGGCCTTTTCCAACCTAAATGACTCTGTGATTCCATGACTCTGTAAGCACAGATTCTACATGAAGGCCTATGCAGGAACCTGCAGCAAGGTGTGGAGAGCATGCATGCAGCACATTGGTGCTGAGAAACACCAGTCTCACACTGCAGCCAGACACAGCACAGGTGAGTGTGGCCCCTGGTTTCCAAGCTGCTTCTCAAAGGCTGGCACTGTGTCAGCTGGGGGCTGGCAGGAGGGATGAAAGAGGCAGTGCTGTCTCAGGAAACAGTCCCCAGAAATACTCAAGCACTCATTCTTCCCACATTTGGTTTGGAAAGGCTGTGCAGAAGCTTTTTAAATGGCACTTTTTAAACACTCCCAGCCACGATGACCAACCAACAAGGACGATTCAGTGTCATAAACATCCGGAACAGCCAAGGCTGTGTTCTCATGCCTGGAATGGGTGGAAGGCTCAGATCTGGCATCTCTGACACTGCTCTAGACAGCTCTGGTGCCAGCTGTGTTGCAATGCTGGCTGACAGACATGAGAAGGTGGGCTTCTGTGAATGTTCCCATTTGGCTTGAGGTGCACCATGAGGCCAAGTTTCTCCTCATCATCACTGCCCTGTTCTTACAAGTGCTTCTTTCAGAGCCACCCTGTGAACCCAAGCTTGGGCTTGCCCCTGGGAAAACCAGGGCTGGGATCAGCTGGGAAACCAAGCCCTGATGTAGTGTCAGCACTCTACCTTTCCTAGCTACCCCGATTTTCCAGCAGAACCAGGTATTGCTTTTCTTTTTGGCCTGTGAGTCAGAGTACTTGGGCACCAGCCCCCGCCAACAGGGTGCATCCTGCTGGCTCCTCTGTTGGGATGCTGCGGTGCTGGAAGCAGGCAGGAGGGTTGGCTTCAGTTGTTCGACAACAGCCAGGGAAAAACACTGTTTTAGCTGTGTGTTATCCACAGATTTTCACCTGTGTCTCCAAGATACAGGTCCTGCTTCTTGCACTGCTGTACCCTGAAAGATCAGGTGGGGTCTGTCTGTCCACGCTCAGCCCCCCATCAGGGCAGATTCCAAACACAGAATGACAGAATGGTAGAATAATAGAATGATAAAATGACTTGAGTTGGGAGGGACTTTAAAGATCATCTTGTTCCCCTGCCCTTCCACTACCCCAGGTTGCTCCAAGCCCCGTCCAACCTGGCCTTGAACGTTTCCAGGGATGGGGCAGCTACAGCTTCTGGGGGCAACCAGTTTAGAGACAAGGACATCTGTCATTTATGACAGTGTCAAATACTTTGCACAACAGCATCTGCTTCATCCAGACACCTGGGACTTTGTCTGCACGGACCCACGGGGATCTCAACAGGGACGATATGGCACCCTGTGGCACCCTGCGGCATCCTGCACTCACTTTGACTTCTAGTCACCAGGTTAGGGATTTCCCATGGGTCTTGCATTGTATCCACAGCCATCTGCAAAAATACCCCAGGCTATCTCAGATGTCACTTAAAGACTTTGTGTGGGAAACTGCGTTCCAGTCCCAAAAGACTTGGCCAAAAAAAGAGTGACAGTTGTGTCCAGCCCGGAGCTGGCAAAGTGACCTCCTGGTCATCTCTCTTCTCTTTTGTATGCTTTGGACCTCAGCAGCCAAGTCAGCAGGGTCCTCCTCTGAGCAGAATGGCTGAGTGACATGGGAGAGTCAGGGAAGAGCTGCAGGGCAATAACAACCTTGTGCCTGTGCATTTTATCACGGATTCAGGTGCCCTGTTTTGCTGCTCACTAGCAGGGAGATGTATCACAAGGATGCAGGATGGACTAGGCTGGATGGGGCTCTGAGCAACCTACTCTAGTGGAAGGTGTCCTTGCCCATGGCAAGGGAGTTGGAATGAGATGGGCTTTAAGGCCCCTTCCAACCCAAACCCTGAGAGGAGCTGCCCATTGCAATGATGGGGCAGCAGGACCTACCTCCCTTTAGGTTTGCACTTGCTTTTTTAATCTGGTTTGTGGCACTAATTTAGTCATGACCGTGAAAGTGGTTGTTGGCTACCTGTGCAGGCTGGGATATTCAAAGGAACTTAAGTAAGGCCCTGAAAATTGCAAAGAGAAGCAACACGACATCCACAGAGCGTGAGAGGAGAAAATCACGTCATAACCTAACACCTGCTGAGCAGCGAGGCAGTGTCCAGGCTTTGACTTCCAGCCCACTTGTCTTGGAGGGGGGTGTTCTCTGTGCCAAAACAAGTCAGAGGAAGAACAATCACATTATGACAGGGCTGAATACATTTAATGCACTCAAGTAAGAAAGGAAAGCAATAATTCACTCTGTAGCAGGACTGGCTTGGGATGGTTTGACGCTGCAGATGATTTATATTTAGAGTTGGGCTTGGCAGGTGCTTTTATGGAACAAAAGTTTGGTTTTCTCTTGTATTCAACCTATCCCAAAAGTGGTTTAAACCATTCCACTTTGCGTCATGGCCAACTATTAACTAGCTGAGCTGGGGAAGAAGTGCAGCAAACTGCCCTCTTCTATTTCTTGGGACCTGGGTAGTGCTGGGTGCTGCTGGAGACATGGCACTGGTGCTGATCAGAGGTGGTCAGCCTCTTCAACATCCTGCGCCCAAATATCTGAGTGGATTGGCAGAAACCAGAGCCAGAAAGAGCTGGGCTCCTCTCCTGCCCCAGCCCTCTCCCCTGCTCTCCTGCACCCTGTGCTGCCATGCCTCAGCATGAGGACTGAGAAGTAAAAGGCCAGTTGAGGCCACATGCTCCCAGCACTGTGGCAGAAGGGCAGACAACGTGTCCCTGCAGTGGGTGTCTGGGATGGGCTTTGCAGCGCTGGCCATGAACAGCTGCTGACCCCATACGTGGGATGAAGGAATCAGGAAAAAGGGAAACCCCCTCCATAATTCAGAAGCTTAAATAAAACTTAAAATAGCTCTTTTAGTATCATTTTAAGCCCTGCATCTAGAGCTTTAAAAAAACTGAGAAGCACTGGTTTTCCTGCTGGTAGTGGGACGGAAAACCACAAGACTGATGTTATGTGCAGAGAGGGGATGTCACTGGACAACTCCCACCAGTATCTGGAAGGACTGTCAGAGGCCATGGCATGATCCTGAACATGGACTCTGTCTATTGGCCTTCCCCCACCACTTGGGCACCAGAGATTTTGGGGTGCATAGACTAAGGCTGGGGTTATGCATGTCCCCAGCATACACCTGATGCTCCCACCTAGTTTCTGGGCTGGGGTGAGAGGCACAATGTCCATGGAGCACAGGGACACTCTGTCCAGATAGTCTACGTGGCTGTCTCCACCTGGTAACCTGATGGCAATGTCTGTAAAACTCAGCAAGCCAGTGCCATCAGGATAGGCCGTGACAGCACCGTGCAGCTGCAAACAGTGGACCCATACTGGTTTAAATCAGCTGTTCAGTAAAGACATAGCACCCGTCTGGAGCAGTCAAGAATTTGAGCAACGTGGCAGCCTGAAGTCGTGGATCCCAACAAAAAGGCCTTTTTACAGCCAAAAGGGTGATGCAGTGTCAGCGTTGCTGGTGCAGCATTTCCTGGTCCATGCCTGCTGCACCCACACCACGAAGGGAAGGAATTGCAAAAACACCATGTGGGCAGTTGCAAGTCGCGAAAGTGGGTTTTTTTCTGGCTGGAAACAGATCCCTCCTCACCCCCACACAGCCCACAAGACCTCACCTCTCGCCCTGACTTTCTGCTGGTCTCGCCACGCACCCACGCGCTTGTGTGATCGGGCGTGTGATGCTGCCTGTCATGTCCTCTTGCACTATCAAAGGCATCAGGGAGGCGTTTGATTCTTACTGATGGGGTAAATGAAACAGGGTTGGGACATTTTTATGCTCTGAATAAGGGAGACGGGGGTCATCAACCAGACATGGTTGAGAAATCTGGCAAAATAAGTGTCAAAGCAGGTGGGGTAAGCTTTGCCCAGAGGCAGAAAACCATCCCAGCCCAAGGATCCAGGTTCTGGCTCCCACCTGTGAATGGAGCTGGCACTCAGAAGGCAAACCTTGCCTCTTGCAAGCACCCCCTGCTTGGGACCCTCCCTGGCTCTGCTTTGCTGACAGGGCAGGACAATGGAGGCAGTTCCAGAAGCAAAGAAAGTTCCAATTCCCCCAGCCAATTACCTCATGGCAGTAAATCTTCCACCTCTCTTTCCCAGTCACCGGTGAAGCCTGCCTATTGTTTTGGGAGCCTGTCTGTCTGCCCCAGCACAAAGGGGAGAACAATCAGTGGGTTTGAGTAACATCCGATGCATTAAAATACGGAAGAATAAAGCAGGGAAAGGGCCAAGGAGAGCTGGGTGGGGAGGAGATCTCCAAGAGACTGCTCTGATGCAGGGGTGTCTGGTCCAGCCTGCTGGTGCAGGTGTCACTCAGGCTGGATGGTGGTCAGGGTCATGCTGGGGAGGACTGGGGACCGCTCACTGTGGTGGTTTACAGAGAGGGAGTGCTGCTGGCCTGGAAGGGAATTGCTGCCTACAGCATTGTCCAAATCCTGCCCATACACCTAAAGATGTCTTCCCTGAGGTCAAACTGCCTAGTCTTCTGGCAACAAAGTGGCAAACAGCCCCTGAAAGGTGGTAGATCGTCATGGTGGGCATCTTCTGGTTCCCTCTCTGTCGCCCCATTGCACTGCCAGGCACTGATCTGCATCAGAAAGAAAATGTTCTGTGCTACCAAGATCTAGACTTTTGGAGAACATCTCTATCATTATTGCCAACAATCCTGATGGTCTTGTCTGTTTCCTGGTTGATGAAGGGTCAATGGATGCCAAAGGAGGTGCCCCCTCCAGCTTTGCAGCTTGCTGGAGCCAGATATAAGCAGCCTCACCTTTTCTTTAGACAGCCAAATGCACTGTTCTTCCCAGGAAAGACCAAAATCCTGGGGTATCAAATATGAATCCAGTCCATGCCTCATCATCAGGACATTGTTTGCTTGCTGTGTCCTGCACAGTATCTGTGCAAGAGATAAGAAGCAGCTGCAGCAATGTCTGTGTTCTGAGGCGTAGTCTGCATTTTTGGTAGTCTGGAAGAACCAGGAGCTGCACCTCTGAACTGATGGAGCTGAACTTCTTCAGAGTTTGAGTTCTTCCATCTGCAGGCCCCTCTCTCTCAAGCCAAGTTATGACCAGACTCCATATCCCAGTCATGCGAGACAGGATTACTGGAAGCAGGACAAAGAAGCCCTAGTGAAACAGAAGGATTTCCTTAAAGTAAACTGCACATTCTGATGAGAAAACAGAGAGTCCAGGCTTGTGCAGATCATGAGAAACTGAGGATAACCAAGTGAGGAGCAGACATCAGGCTTTTGGGCAGCCCTGATAGCATCCCATCTGATTGGAGTCTGACCACCTCCTGTTCCTGCCACTGCTACACCACCAGACATGTTCTGCTGACCACCAGAGTGTTCGAAGGGCTGAGTGCAGGAGAGGAGAGCTGGCGAGCTCTGGACAGGTATGTGACAGGGCACATCCCATGTGGTATGCCCTGAAGAGTCTTGCAGGGTGCAGGAGGTGGAGGCTGGACACAGGACTAATGAGGAAGTTGCAGGACAGCACAGGATGCTTCTCTTATTTGTCTTCTGGAATTCTGCTCTTTCCTCTGTTTGGTGCTTTGACAGGCACTGGCTGCTGTGGGCACCTCTTGTCCTCTGTAGCCCCACTGCAGTATCGTGACACCTTTTCCTCTGTTTCCTCCAGGACAGGTAAATAACTTACCTGCAATGCTACCAGGCACTTTTTGTACAGCCTAGGCTGGGGGGCTTTCACCTGTAGCCCAGAGAAAGGGGCAGCAGCTAGGAGCTGGATGCTACTGTGTGGAGGCACAGCAAGGCTCTGGTTGCATGCTCTGCCCTGTTTGAGTAGAGCTGACCTTGGACACAAAGTCTGAGGCATTTGTGTGGGTAATCTAGGGAATACTTTGGGGTTTGACTGCCTTCCCACTCAGGATGTGGCCACACACCTTGGGGTATGGGCAGACACCTTATCATGGTTGGAATGGTTGTTGGCAGCCTGATCCTGCATAAACCATCTTTAGAGCCACAGCCTGATTTGCTCCAGGTCCCTGTGGTTCTTTAGGGTGGAAGGAGGCCTCTCTGGATGACAGATACAAGCAGCATCCCCCCACGCTGGTTCAGCAATCCCATCCAACTCCAGTGTGATATTGCTTTTATTTCATGCAGTTCAATTGTACAAAATGTTTCTGGGGGAAATCAGTGATTGTGTTGTTTCTTCTCTGCTTTTTGGACTCAGCTTTGGGGTCATAAACCTTTCATTGCCCCATCACACAGAGACACAGAGAGAGACAAAGTCTTCCATACTGTGCCTCAGAGCTGACACTGATGCCATGACCCAATGAACTTCTGGACACTGGGGGGGAATCTGAAACCACCATCACAGCCACAAAGGGGTGTTTGAACCCAGCCTTCTGTGGTGAGTGATGAGTGATGGATGATGGACGATGGATGACAGTGGGAGGAACCTCGATCTCCTTAGCAGGCTCCACAGGTGCTCTGCCCGTTTCCACTTCTGAGCCAGCTGTGCCCATTTATTATCTTAAGCTGTTGTTCCTCATCAGTCACAAATCAAAGGTCAGTGCCCTTGTAGGGTCCTGGCAGTTGGCAGGGCTGCTTTTGGTGGGTGTTTTTCTGAATTGGGGCTGGTAGTGTGCCACAGCCTCTCCATTCACCAGTGCCCCAGCAGAATTATAGAATCACAGAATCACAGACTGGTTTGGGTTGGAACAGACCTTAAAGCTCATCTAGTTCCAACCCCCTGCCATGGCCAGGGGCACCGGGTTGCTCAGAGTTACATCCAGCCTGGCCTTGAACACTTCCAGGGATGGGGCAGCCACAACTTCTCTGGGCAACCTGTGCCAGGGCCTCACCACCCTCACAGTAAAGAATTATTTCCTAATATCTAATCAAATCTACTCTTTGTCAGCGTAAAGCCATTCCCCCTTGTCCTGTCACACAAGGTCCTTGTAAATAGTCTCTCTCTTCCTTGTAGGCTCCCTTCAGGTACTTCAAGACCTCAATTAGGTCACCCCAAAGACTCCTTTTCTCCACACTGAACAACTAACTTTTGCTTTGCCAAATACTCTTGTAGAATGACACTTTGAGACCAGGCAAATCGGCATCAGGTTTTCCAATTATTTGTGGAGGAAAAGGCTGCAAAACTCTGAAAATACTAAAATGTTTGGTTTCACAAAGACTCTCAGAATACATCATTCTTCACGCAAGCTGACACAGTTAAATAGATTGAATTGTTTGAAAGCAGTTCAGACAAAACGCTGTCTTCAACTGAGAACAAATGCTCCTGCCTTTCAACTTCTGAGAACAATTGGAATATATTCTTCCAGGATTTTTTTCCCCTGTTTCGTACAGTTCGTCCATCTCCACCTACAAAGACCACCAGCCAGGAATCAGAAAGGACCTGGTGAAAGCCCAGCTAATCTGATCAAGACTGACTGAAGTATTCACAACAGCAGTAAAACAGCAGAAATACAATATTTGCTTTCCTTACATATCTGTTTTCCACATGGAGAACCAGATCTCCAGCATTGATGTCTTTATCACATCACAGACGCTCTGGGGGTCCAATTAGGAAACCTGTTAGTAGGATTATCTGAGCTGCAGGTCCAAGCAGGTGCCTCCCATTCTACAGTTCGGTGTCATTGTGAAGCCAAATATGGTTTGACCAAACCAAGTGCTTCAACTGGGCATTGGAGGATGCCAGTCAATTCATCATGATTGAACTTTCCCAGTGGAAACTTGAGATTCCTGGCAAACGCCAGAATGTTCTAAAGGAAATATTCAATTTGAGGACAAAAGCGCATTTTTCCATTGAAAAAAAAAAACCAACAAACAAACGTAAACCACAAACTTCCCTCTCCCATTGAACAGCTCTTCTGCAGAGCTCTCCCAGAAAAAAAATGTCCCAGGAGCTGCTTGTTTTGCAGCCAGATTGTCAGAAGAGTTCAGCTTCCTTGTAGGCACCTCAGCACAGTCTGGATTTCATAAGGAAGCAGCACCAGCAGCACCTGTCAGCAGTGGCTCCATTTTTGAGCACCCTAGCACCAAAAATACCGAACACTTAAAAATCAACCCAGACAAGAGATCCTTCAGAGGATTTATCTGGGGTTTTCTGGCCCCGGATGGAATGGGAGGAAGGAAGCAGAAGACACGGGTCCTGTGAAGTTATTGATATTTTGGCAAGGCAGACGAGTCAGGGAAGTGGTAGTAGAAGTTGATATATCTACTCTGTGTCATTATCATGGTGGGGCCAGTGACCCATGCTTTTATCCTCATTACACTGACATCAAATTTATATTTCAGTTATATTCACTTTTACAATAATTTCACTGTCAGTTCACAAATAGTGAGAGTACACTGCACCCACAGCAGGCTTGAAAACTCCTTCTGAAGTTGAATCTTTCCACAAAAGTGCTTCACAGCGTGGGAATTGCTCAGAGCAGCAGCGGGAGGAAAAGCCCGGCAAAATGAACATTTTCCTAGCTCCTGAGTCAAAAGCATCTGAAACTGGCTGGGGCAGTAAAGCAGGACCTGCTGGAGTCAGCAACGGAAGCAGAGATTCGAGACTAGTGCAAGGAACTGATTCATGGATATTACACAGAATCATATCTGCTCTCTCTTTCTCCTGCCACCTCTTTTCTAAGCTCTGGGTCCTGAACCTATGGGATATGTATTTCATTGCAGATCAGGAAGAGGGTAGTCACCACCTCTGGTCATCCCTTTGGACTTCAGTGGACCTACCACATAGTTTTATAGCCTAGATCTGGTGCAGCTTCCCTGCCGTCCCTGATCACCCTGAGGACCAAGCTGACCTGTTCATCAGTCTGCCTGCACTGCCTCTGTGAACTCTTTCTCATGTGGTCATAACATCTGTGCAGCCCACTGCTGTGTGCTGTGTGATACACAGGTAGCAGTTCGTCCCTGGGTTTCTCAAAACTGAGTTTTCCCTGATCTGTTCCCCTGGCAAAGCTCTGTCATCTGGCAGAGGCACAGATTTCGGTGATACTCTCCCAGGCCTCGGTCCCTCCTCTGCCTTCTTCTCTCAAAACGCCCACTGAGCCTTCTTCCGTTCCCTTTCTCTTGACCAGTTATCAGCTCACATCAACTGAATTCCTTAAAGAGATTTTGATGGGGGCTCATTTTGGAGACTCCCAACAACTAATGTCTGTTGGACCAGTTGCCTGTTGGCACCTTCAACTAACGGTTTTCTCTTCTCAGACCCTCCTCTTTTTATCTCCTACCACATTTACCCTTTATAATTTAATCTACTAATTCTGTTCCTTACTTCTACCTTCACTCCATCTGATGGGCTTAAGGGTCTGTGATTCCTTGGATTGCCCCAGAAGGCTTTTCAAAAGCTGGTGTTGCATTTGTCCCTTTGCATTTTTCAGACAGCAGAACTGGTTTAAGCAGTGGGCTAAGCAGCATGATTAGTAGGTCAGCAGTCTCCAATTTGGATGCCTTTAGAAGCTGTGTGAGTATCATCTGACAATTTTTGCTATTTGCCTTATCCATTTGTTCTCAGATTAAGAATGGCTTTGAGGGAAGCACCCACAGCCTGTTCTCAGGGAACAACAAAGAAAATTATTTAATTATATGCTGATGGCCCTGTGTTTGAGCAGCTCTTCCCACCTCTGCCACCTTTTGGCCTGTTGGATTGTCTGCTTCTTCTGTGTTGGAAATATTATTAATAGCTGCAGTTAAATTGCAAAATTAATCGGCTATTAAATGTTATCTAGCTCACTCATCCAATTTTCCAATCATGTGAAGGGAGACGGAGGACTGGCTCCCCTTGCACAGTCCCAAAACTCATAAAGCCGTTTGGAATAAGGGAATAACATTATTTATTTCTGATTTTTGTCTCCATCAGTATGTCATCAGAAGGTACATCGTGATCTCAGGAGGAAGGTCACTGGCATTACCCCAGCCTGGGTGAGTGAGACAACAGGTTCTTGTTATGCCAAAACAAGACCTGGCCATGGGGACACAGCACTGCTCCCTTGCACCCTCCCTCCGGGCAGGTGACCACACTGGCCCTGGGAGCCAGATTTGGGTTCCTTTATCCGTTGTCAGACCAGCATGAAAGCACTTGGAGAACACCTCTGAAAGCTGAGTGTCGCTCGGCTTCGCCACCAGTGTCCCCACATTCTCTTTGTGTGCAAGTAGGATGGTTTATTTCCATCATACATCAAGGTTTTGGAAATCAGGGAAGAGCTGCTAGAAAAGAAAGCATTACTCTTGATCTCAAAATTTAGATTGTGGAGTATGTCTTCACAAAACTGCAACTCAGAGACATCTGAAGCTTGGCGAGAGAACCCTCAGAAGATAATACTAGAATGATCTTTTGGACTAGAGAGAGACCCTTTGAGTATTTGGTCATGCCCTTTGGCCTATGTAATGCTGCAGTTACCTTGCAAAGTGTTTAATTATGTTTTTTAGAAATTTACTAGATTCCTTTATAATAATATTCTTGGACAACAGCACTATTCTTTTCATAGGACATGAACCAACCTGAGCAGCTTGTAAAATCAGTCCCAGAGTACCTGAGTTGTCACAAACTCATATGCCAAATTAGAGAGGGAAAATTCTGAAAGGTCCTCCATTAAATCCCTGGGCTGCTTCACCTCCCCAGAGGCAATGGAAATGAACCCTGAGAAATCACAGACACGGCCACGCCAAAGACAGTTACTAGGTTTCAGTGCTTTCTTAGCTTCATTAGCTTTTATCATCAATTAATTAAAGACTTCACCAAATGATCTTCCCATTTATGGACTTATTAAAGAGGGGGATGTTTGGATCTCACCACCTCAGTTTAGAAGCCTATGATGTACATGTCTACATCTGAGCAAGACTTTGGATTTCCTTTATTGTCGCATAAGGAGAAACCAGTCCTTTTACTGTGTGATTCAGCCTGTTCTAGGTGTGCATTTTAGGCGGAGATAAATCATGTCCTGGTTGCTGAGGGAACATGGGATGATTTTGAACAGGTTTTTGTAATTGTCCCATTCAAAATACCCACAGGCCCTTCCCATCAGGTCATTGAGAAAGCAGCTGTTTCTCACTGTGCTGGTGGAGCAGTGGTAGCTCAGGTAAAGACCTTTCAACCACAGCTTCCTCCCTACACAGGCTATTTTTAGTGATGATAGTAGCTGAATTCAAGATAATCAGCTGCAACTGATAAGCTACCTGCAGCAGAGCCACTCTTGCCCAGCCAGGATGGGAACATCGAGGAGGATAAAGCACCACGACAGCAAAACTCAACCACTATTAACCCACTTCATTTCCTGATTATCATCTTTCACTTCACCGTCCTTCATTCTTGCCTGTTGGAAAGAGGCAGAAAGCAGGCTTTGGATTAAAACCAGCTCTGGTCTGCAGTCCTGGAGATCAGATTTAAAATCATCTGGAGTTTGTCCTGTTTAGGTCCCACGGCCACACGAAAGATGATTTTGCCCTACTCACAGCTCTTAGTCTTCAACCAAAGTACCTGTGCAACATGTTCTTCATAAAGGACTTGGATGGAGGAATCAAAGGTATAATAAGGTAAGTCCCTTGGCAACACTACATTGGGAGGAGCTATTGACTTTGTTGAGGACAAAGAAGACCTGCAGAGAGACCCAGACAAAAGAGAGGGCTGGATAATGATAGAATTATAGAATGATTTGGGTATGAAGAGACCTCACAGCTCATCTTCTTCCACCTCCTCTTATTGCAGGGACACCTTCTGCTAGCACAGTTGCTCCAAGCACCGTCCAACCTGGCCTTGGACGCTTCCAGGGATGGGGCAGCCACAGCTTCTCTGGGTAACCTGTGCCAGGGCCTCCCCACCCTCACAGGGAAGAATTTCTTCCTAACATCTAATCTAAACCTGCTGTCTGTCAGTGTGAAGCCATTCCCCCTTGTCCTGTCGCTCCATGCCCTTATAAAATAGTCTCTCTCCATCTTCCTTGTAGGCTCCCTTCAGGTACTTGAAGACCAAAGTTAGGTCACCCCAAAGCCTCCTTTTCTCCAGTCTGAACAATCACCAACTCCATGAAGTTTAATAATAGCAAGTGCCAGATTCCTGCACCTGGGATGGAGTACCTTGAATGCATGGACAAACTGGGGAATGAGAGGCTGGAGAGCAGCCCCATGGGAAGGAGATGTGGAGGTCCTGGTCAATGGCAAGTTGAATGTGAATCTGCAGTGCCCTGGCAGCCCCACTGTGTTCTGGGGGGCATCAGGCAAAGCATCGCCAGATGGGCAAGGGAGGGGATTGTCCTGCTCCGCTCTGCACTTGAGCGGCCTCACCTTGAGTCCTAGTGGCAGTCTTGGGAACCACAATATAAGAAAGACCTAAAGCTATTAGAGAGCATCCAAAGGAGGGACATAGAGATGGTGAAGGGTCTGGAAGGGCCATACAGGGAGAGACTGAGGGCACTTGGTTTGTCCAGCTGGGGAAGGGGAGACTGAGGGGGAGACCTCATAGCTGCCTACAACTTCCTCACAAGGGGCAGACTGATTTCTGCTCTCTGTGACCAGTGACAGCACCTGAGAGAACAGCACCTGGATATCGGGAAAAGGTTCTTCCCCCAGGGGATGGTTGGGCACTGAACAGGCTCCCCAGAGCAGTGGGCACAGCACCAAGGCTGCCAGAGCTCCAGAAGGGTTTGGACAACACTGTCAGGCACATGGTGGGATTGGTGAGGTGTCCTACACAGGGCCAGGAACTGGACTCAATGATCCTTGTGGGTCTCCCAGCTCAGGAGATTCCATGATTCTGTAACATGTAAACATGAGCCTGCTTACCCTGACTGGAAGCCCATAATGGGATGCTTGGTTCAAGGTCTGAGCAAGTCACATTTCTGACACAAAAGGTTGCTCAGGGATTAGAAACTTCTCACCATACTTTTTTTGACCAGCCCAGCATTCCTAGGAACACCCAGGAGTGTATTTTATAAGCTGAACCCTGGGAATTAAGACAATACACCTCTTACCCTGTGCCTACCCTCCTACTATTAAGGAAGCAGCTCAGCTTTTCTTAACTTGTAAACTTGCTGCCTACTGGGATTTCTAACTGAAAGCCTAGGATTTGATCCATGCTTTGAAAGAACTTCTTATCCTACTGGGAACAAAAGAGTTATTCACTACTGAGTATTCACTTTAAGGTAATGGGTAAATAAAGAAACTAAACTAAACTCTGGGATGACAGTTTGGCTTGTACTGTTGGAGTGACCAGCTGTATTTCATCCTGCTTCCCGTAATATTCCTCCATTCATTTATCTGTACAACTGTCTGGACTGACAGGTTGAGGTCTATCAATTGTTTCACTCACAGTAAATTACAAAAGACCAGATTTCTCATCTAGGCCAGACTGTTCCTTCCGTACTGTCTGTGTTCAGAAGGGTTTACAGTCCCTTCTGAAAATATCAAAGGAAGTCTTTAAAGCCCAGCCAGATTTTCATTGTTGGGAGTCTCCAACTCCATCAAAAGAAGAGACAGTCTAGACAAAACACCTACAAACTGCACTCTCATCTAAAAATGTAACTGCTGTTTTTGTGGGGAACCTTTCACAATTTCTACCCAGATCCACCCAATAAATTACATCTTTGCTGCTTTGAGTTCCTTCTCTGTTTCGTGAATCTCCATGAAGACACATTTGAAAAAGCACTCCCCTGCCTCTAACCTAGGTTGGTGACCCTCCAGAGTGTCAAATCCAAGAAATATTGGATTATGAGTGAACACAAAAGGCAGCATTTCTTTGCTTTGGGAGTTATGCAGATTGGAGAACTTCTAGAATGCCACTGAAAATCTCCTGGAAATTTGCCATGCATCAGACACTAAGAAATCCAGGCCACACCATGACAGATAGGAAAGGTGTCTCTATGGAAGCTCCATGTCCTGGGGAAGCTCTCGCCAATAATGTCACACCTACATGATGCTTGTATGGCCATCCCAAAAGCTTCCTACACTCAGCTGCCAACATCCCTTAACGACTCCTGCTTTGAGCTCTAATCCAGCCTTTTCCTATCCCATAGACCTTATTTCTGTCTGGAAAAATGTCTCTGTTTCTGTCTTGTTCTGGTTTCACCGGTTGCTCCAGAGGAGACCCACAGCACAGCCTCTGAGTGTCAGGTGGGTTCTTATAGGTTTTTTTTTTCCCTTTGCAGGTTCTTGTAAGGATGACAGACTAGCAACATCTAAAACACTTGTAAAGGAGGAAGGTGACCTGCCAGCTACCTACATGAGAGTCTCTAGCAAAGCCAGTCCTTGGCCATGCCTTCCTGAAGACAGGCACAGGCCGCCTTTGTCCGAGCCAGGAGTTCCTGCACATTGATAGACTGAATGAAATCAGGGGGTGGTCACATTCTGCCCCGAGCCCTGGCACTCCCCAGGAAGCCAGGCTCTGTGGTCAGAGTGCAACACAAACAAAAAAGGTAAGTCCCAAAGATAAAATCCCATCTGAGGAATAGCTCTGACACAATCACAGTCCACTGAGGAAATCATGGCAGTGACTCATTCTGTTGTTTCTGGGATAAATCTGGATGAGATGGGCAGTGAGACAGGAACACAGTGTTAAACTTGGGCTGCCAAAAGTACCCTCATCCCTGTGGTTGACAGGTCTCTAGTGCCCATGCTGGAGGGTCTGCACCTCTGTCAACAGAGAACAAGCGAGACAGTCAATTCCCTGATGGGATGGGTGCAAGTGGCATGAGACCAGAACTCCCTTTCCACCAGACGCACACTGTTAATAGGTGACCTTGCTCTGTCCTAGGCATGGTGCCCTCCAGATAGAGAAAAGAAAACTCTTTCTGGCACACCATAGCACCCTGCTATGATCAGAGGTTGTTGTTCTGCCTTCCCTCTGGAAAACCCTGCTGCAGCCCCGCAGGGCTGTACATCCACCAGCTCACCCAGGTCTGTCCCTGTCTGGCTGCCAGTGCTGACCCTGGGACAGTGCTCACCTCCTTCCCACCCCTCCAGGAACCTGCTCCCAGACAGGTGTAAAAGACAACTTATTTAAACTGAGGAAGCTCACAGGCAGCATTAAGTCACTGAGAATTTTGGGGGGGCAAACAGAAGCTTTTGACAGCAGGGCTCGGTTTGAGTGCTCACACTTGCAGGAAGTTTGAAAGCTCATGTTTTGACATCCCTGCTGGTTCCTGTAGTGTGGACAGTGAAGTGACCCTCAAGCACAGTGTTTCCAATTCCATTTTTTTTGACAGATGTGATTCAGTGCAAATCCACTTGGCTGCTTTACCTGGAAACTGGTGAATGTGGAGGATTGAGAGGCAGGTAATTGCCAAAGACTTAGAGAGCAGTACCTGGAACTATTAAATCAGCAAAGACGACGCAGATGAGATGGGTTCATCTATCTAGATCAGTCGCCATATTCTTGCAGGAGCAGCAGAGCCAGAGGAATGCAGAGCCTGCACACATCACTAATAATAAATTGTTCCATTGTGACTTGTAATGGGAAGGTTCACTAATTACAAGGAGTTTTTAAACGGTGGGTTTTACCCTGGCAATGCTCAAGACGTATGGGCAGGCCCAGCATTCCCTGGTGCTCTCCTGGATTGGGAAATCACGAGCAGAGCTTATGCAAACTCCCCACCTCCTGCTGCCATGTGCTGGACCAATGCCTGAGTGTTCAGCACTGGTTTTACCCAGCTCTTTCTGGTGCTGGTGGCATGAGCAGCAGATGGGGCTTCCCCCTTCCCCTCCTCTGGTCCTGCTTGAGGGCAAGAGGTGTGGGGCAGCAAGGAGGGCAGAGGAGGGTGGGAGGCAGGACTCCAGGGTAAGGCAGTCTGTGCCTAATCCATACTCTGAAGGGAGAAGGGAATGGAACTCCTTACTGGGGCTCTGGTGATGTGTCCTCACAGTGCTGGGCTGGGCTTCCAGAGTCGTGGCCATCTGTTTACACAGTGCCTGTGGGACACTGCCACCACATACAGCCAGCAAGAGGGGACCTGAAGGGGCTCTGAACTGGAAAGAGCTGCCAAGGACCCTCCCTACTGCAGGATCAGGCTGCTCCTGCTGTTCGTTCCTCCAGCAGCTCCAGGTAGGGAACCTACCTGAACTTTCCTTATGAATGAGAGAGGACGCCCCTCCAGCTGCTTTTGCTCCCAGCTCCCTGGCAGCTGCAGGATGGCAGAATCTTTGCAGGGGATGCTGCACCAGTGGAAAGCCCTGAGTGGTAGCTCTGCTCCCTCCCTTCAATATGGATTGATGATGGGATGACCCCAGAATTTGGGGCCTGGTCTCCTGGGAGAAAGGCAATGAAGTGTGTGGGCCATGTCTGGAAATCAGATGCCCTGTGGGTGACTCAGTGGCACTCCCTCTGCTCATGCACCAAAGGATCACCTGTCCTGTCCAGACAAGTTGCACCAGTGTGAGCAACAGCTAAAAGCCAGCAATATTCCAAGATGACAACATCTGAGAACCCAGAGCTGCCAGGATCCACCTGTGGGAAACAGCCCTTTCTCAGGGAACATCTGGGGGGCACCACTGAAGGAATTCCATGTGCACAGTGAAACACCTTTACTGACACAGAGAAGGTCATCTCAAGGACCATGGCAGGCTCCAGGATGATGAAGGTTACACCTTCTCCAGTCCCACAAAGTCCGCAAGGGCAAACTGCTGTATGCCAAGTGGGGAAGTCCCCATAGCACCTGGCCAAGGGAAGGTTAAATGCCAGGCACACACCACCTGCACCACTGCTGGCTGAGACAAGGCTTAGCCCTGCTGCTCTAAATGTGTGCAATCTGTGTCTGCTTGAGATCTGGGGTACCTCCAATGCCTAACAGGAATGTCACTGCTGTTCCAGGACAAAATCAGGTCTTCTCTCAGGTCTGCTTGATCATAGAATCATGGAATCATTTAGCTCCGGGCCCCTCAGCTCAGGAAGGATATTGAGGTGCTGGAGCAGGTCCAGAGAAGAGCAACGAGGCTGGGGAAGGGACTCGAGCACAAGTCCTACGAGGAGAGGCTGAGGGAGCTGAGGAGGTTCAGGAGAGACCTCATCACTCTCTACAAGTCCCTGACAGGAGGTTGTAGCCAGGTGGGGGTCAGTCTCTTCTCCCAGGAACTAGCAGCAGGACAAGAGGGCTCAGTCTTAAACTGTTCCAGGGGAAGTTTAGGTTGGATAGTAGAAAGAAATTTTTTACAGAGAGAGTGATCAGACATTGGAATGGGCTGCCCAGGGAGGTGGTGGATTCACCATCCTGGGAGGTGTTTAAGATGAGACTGGATGTGGCACCAGTGCCAGGGTCTGGTAACCACAGTGGTGTTGGATCAAGGGTTGGGCTTGATGATCTCAGAGGTCTTTTCCGACCCAGTTGATTCGATGATTCTATGATTCTATGGGCTTTTCTTTTTCTTGGACTGTAGCACAATGACCCTTCAGGAGCCACTCAGCCAGCATGGCCTGCCTTCCCTGTGGGACTACCTCATCCACCTTCTGTTAAGTCCCCAGTCTTGGGCTGCCTGCAAAGAAAAGCCCAGGACATAGTCAGAGGGAGAGACTCTGCTTCCCATCTGCTTCATCAGGTAGTATTTCCTGTTCTTGCAGTCTCACAGATAGTCATGGGCTTTATTAATTGAGTTTCCCCCCTAATTTTTTGCCCTCTGTCACCATGACTTTATCAGCCAGCACCAATCTGAACTGTAGTTTATCCTTTCTCTCTGAGTTGAATCTTACTGCGGGGCGCAGCACAAGCCAGACAGCTCCATAAATAGTGTTCCCATTCACACATAGCCTGGACCCCGGGCCAGAGGCAGCATTCTGCATCCTTTGGAGATAACAGAAACAGTCTGTGGAGAAGGGACTGTGTTGGGTGACAGAGATGGATAAACTGCTGGGATCCCAGAGGATCACTGCCTGGAGATATTTGACTCCTGTTGCTTGAAACTCTAATGAACAAGGAGCAAAAAACAACAGTTGTTGACACTCTCAAGTGGAGAATAGCATTTTTATCAGAACTGAAAATTGCTGGTGGTTTCCAGCAATTTTTGGCTGATAATTATCTGTGTTCGGAACAACGACTTCCCGAAAAGAAACATTATGGCTGAAAGCTTTTGAAAAATGCCTTTTGGACTTCTGGCCTTTTCAGGAGGAAATTTCAAAGACAGTAGCCAGTGAAGTCTCAGCCAGCAGAAACTGAGAATCCAACCCAAAGGATCCATCCTGGTTATGGGGACACATGGCAGACAGGATCCTTTCATTCCTTCCCTCTCCTGACGCAGCCCATGAGGGCAGACTTCCCTTGCGGTACCAGCGCTGACAATCCAGTCATTTCTGAACACTTTCCCAGGGAACTGCTGATCCTGCCAGCATCCTCCCTACCCTAAACCAGAACAGCCTGGGTCTCTGTGGCCAGCAAGCATCCAAGCCCTGCCTCCTAAAACAGTGAGTGATTTATAGACTAAGAGTCTCCGAGCGTTTGCAACAGCAGAGGAGGAGAGCTGCTCCACGCAGTTTGCTATTCGGCTTCTTGGCTGGAACTCAGAGCCCAAGGTAGAGGATGAATATCAGCTGCATTCCTCACCATGTTCACTGCCTTCTAAGGGCAACAAGGTCCCTGCAGGGATTTGGGCTGAGATGCTCTCCAGCCAAGCCTGGCGATGGCCTGGCAGGCGGCTGGGAGCTGTGGGACCGGCTGTGTTTCAGAGATGCTGAGGGTTGGCTCATCTCAGAGCGATGTCTGCTACCCTGAGGAACGAGAGTGTTTCCATTAACTGCAGCAGACTCTATGGTGTCACCAGGAAGCCACGAGACATCAGAGCATGACAGCTCTTGCCTTGCCTCATCCTTCGGTGGGTGGTCCCCATGCACCAAGAAAAGCCTTTCTTCTGCTGTCAAGTGGGTAACAAGAGTCTTCCTGTCTCCAGCACGCACTGCTGCCGCAGGTCCTGGCCACACAGTTCACTCTGAAGGGTGGTGAGTCACCATCGCTCCTGACTGCTGGGGGAAACTCCACTTATCAGTGCAATTGGGAAAGAGAGGGGTAGGGCTGGGGAGCTGAACCCTCCTGCCAGGAGCCAGATCTCTCTTCTGGGAGTTTAGCAATGGAAAAGCTGCTGAGGATTGACCTGACTCATTCCCCCCCACCTCCCAATGTGAGCCCCTTTGGTTCAGGTAGAAAGGGAAAGCCTATGACACAGGAGGATCCCCATGGGGTTGTCCTGGGGAGTCCCACTCCAGTGCCTGGCTTCACTTACGGCCCCCCCTTGTTAATGAGATGTGAGTGCAGGACCAACAACGTGAGGCTGATGGCAAAAGCTGTGCAGAGCCACAGAGTGTATGAGGATCAAAGCTGATCCCTGATTTCTCCACGCTCTGGATCCAGGCAGCTCTGGGAGAGATGTGATTGGAAGGAGGATGAATAGCACAGGATTCTGGATCTGGCCCTGTCTCTGCAGGAGTGCAGAAGCACCAACACACGTGAGCTCTCTCTGGTGCCCAGTGACACTGGGAGCTTGCTCCAGTTTCCACTCCAGCCTCTGAGCCCTGCTAGGACACCAGTTCCCAAACTTCTCACACCAGATGCCTCAAGCACCAGGGACTTATTTTGTGATGGCTACAGAGCAATTAGGGTGTCTCATAAAAAATGGTGAAAATGTCTGATATCATTTTTTCTGCTAAAACTACTCTGTAATAGCTCCTACTGGAGATGTCCTTCCAAAGGTCAGAGCAACTTGGATTTGGGAATCATGCCTGCATACAGGACTTCTTCCATCAAACCCCAGAGCTGCCAGTGCAGTGGAGCCAGCCTGCTCCACTTCCCCTGTGTAGACAAAACCTAATTCCAAGCTGAAATTTCCTTAAGACACATCTTGTATTTCAGGATCTTTTGGTGCTACTTTCATCTCCAATCCACATATTCCAGCCCTATAATAATAATAATAGCAATAATAATAGTAATAATAATAGTAATAATTGTAGCAATAATGATAATACCTTTTGTATGTACATAGCACCTTTCATCCAAGGATCTAAGTCACAATTACAGCCCCACACATTCCTGTACATTACAGCCCTATAATTCTAAGACTGTTCAAGTATCCAGACTTCAAAGGGAATGTGGATTTCCCCTCCAGCCCAGTCATGGTGCCCAACATGCTGGAGACGTTTCAAAGGTGTTTCAAAGGTGCCTTGGCAGTAGCCAGAGGTAGTCAGAAGAGCCAGAGGAGCTCTCTGAAGCTAAAAGGAGCCTTCATGGATTCTTTCCTCCCCCCTCCCAGACACTCTCTACTTTCCCTGGGAAGTCAGCACAGCCCTGGGATGAGGATGATGCTCCCATGAGACAGCTGTGTCTGTACAGTAGGGGGTGAAAAGAAGGAAAGTGTTGAAAGGAAAAGCAAGTGACAGCACAAGCTCAGCTGGGTGGCTGTAACTGTCCAGGTCAGGCAGAACCCACAGCGTTTTGATCAAAAGTAAATTCACAGAAAAATTATGCTCCCCTGAAAAAAGCTGGAGGGTGTGTGTGGGGGGGAGATGGTGGAACTTTTCATTGTAAGATTTTTTTTTTTTTAAGGGGATTTAAAGATTTTCAAGGGACTCAAAAAGGAAAGTACTCTTTTTTGGGTCAAAGCAAAATGTTTCAGGAACACTGAGAGCAAACATGTTTTGGTTTGGTTTGGTTCAGTTTTAATTGCCTGGGAAACCTGAAAAAACCCTATTCTTTTCCCTCCTTTTTAGGTTCAGCAAAGAGCTGGACCAGCTGTTATTTACCCCCATCCATTCAGGAAGAAGTACCCTGAAAGCAAGGGAGCTTCCTCCAGAAAACAGAGTCGGGGTTTACAGCCCCTATGGCCAAGCTGACATGTACCAGCTGGGTTCACTTCCTCCATGGAGTTCTCCAGTGCTGCCCACGAGCTTTACAGAGCTGCTGGATGTGGCTGTGAGGAGTGTTTTGGTAGCTGCTCTGACTTGTGGCTGCTCCATGAGTGAGGAGTGATGAGGTCAGTGGACATGAAAGACAGGCACCAAACCTGAGAGCTCAGTGCTGCTTTTCTTCATGTGGTGGATGAACAAATGGAAAGCTCAAGAATTTTTTAATGAACTTTTAAAAGGTATTTTAGCTTGAGAGGTCCAGACATGTGGCTGGGAAGTGCAGAGAGTCTCCAGCTCTTCCACAGCACTGGTTTGGGAAGGGTTTATAAGTAGTGCTGTCAAGACAAGGAGATCGAGGCACAGGAAAAGGAGAGGACTGGTTTGGGGTGAACCATAGGGCTGGGATGGAGCTAGAAATCAGTCCCAGTTCCTTGTGCTGTGCTCCAGTCCTTTGTATATCCCATGAGCCAAAGCTCATGGGTCTCCTGTCTGTTCCTAAGTCTGAGTCCTTATGTCCCTCCACCCTGGAGAAACCCCTTCCTCAAGGCATCTGTGAGATGGTCAGTGTAAAGTTGGCCCCTGGAAGAGGATCGGGTCCACCCCATGGTCTCACCAGTTGAGCCAGAGCTCCTGCTGTAGGAGCAGGGCAGTTTTCACAGCGTGTGCGAGCTCACCTCAGACACACCACACTAACCAGCATGGGCTGCAACATGTTTCCTCTCCCCATTCTTCAATAAATCACGGCTTCCAGCATTCATGCTTTTGTCACTAATAAATCTTGTGCTGTCTTACACCACATGAAAGCACAACAATGCCTAAACTGACAGGCACTTCCCTGCACAGGACGCAGCTGCAAACACAACCTGCAGCACAGGAACCTGCTGCTTGGCCCTGAGCTGAAGAGAAGTTACAGACAGCATGTATGGGAAGGCTGCCCCATGCTCCATAAAGCCCCGTATGCTGTTTCCAGAGCACATGTAAAACCACTCTGTGCAACAGGCACCTTGTTAATCTGTGGAACTCATCGCCGCAGGGAATTAGTGCACCTGCACCTATAATCGAGGTCCTGTCTTGGCTGTGATGCCTTTGGTTCTGCCAGTGCAGCCCAGCTGACCCCAAAGGTGCATCTCTGTCCTTTGGTACGACCTTCCAGTTTTGGGACAGGGCCTTGGGACAATATCTGGGGCAACAGTTTGGGATGATGTCTGACCACTCCCACGCCCCTGTGTACAGGGAGAAGAAAGCCTTAGAGTGCAGCTATGTGGATTTGCATCTCATTCTTCCCTTGGAAGCCACAAGCTGAGCAGCACAGAAGCCCTGGTTCATGCCCATAGCCAAGATGACTCAGAGTTCTGCCTGGGGAATCACTGAGTGGAACAAGTCCAGAGGAGGCCTTTAAGCCGATCACAGGACTGGAGCACCTCTGCTCTGAAAACAGACTGGGAGAGCTGGGGGGGTTCAGCCTGGGGAAGAGAAGATTCCTGGGAGACCTTAAAGCTCCTTCCAGTACCTAAAGGGGCTCCAAGAGAGCTGAAAAGGGACTTTGGACGAAGGGCCTGGAATGACAGGACAAGGAGGAATGGCTTTCTACTTGCAGAGGGCTGGGTTAGATGGGATTTTGGGAAGAAATTCTTCCCTGTGAGGGTGGTGTGGCTGTGGCACAGGTTGCTCAGAGAAGCTGTGGCTGCCCCATCCCTGGAAGTGTTCAAGGATGCTTCCAGTAGTGCAGAACCAGGGATAAAGCAGAACTGCAGAGATTGTTCCCTGCAACCAGAGTTTTTTCTCGTGTTCTCTGGGAAAGATAGAAGATGAATTTCTATCTAAAATTGAAAATGCCTTTCCTGCAGGTTTCATGCAAAGATGAACATTTGCTTTACTAAGGTTAAGAAATGCCCACAAATTGCGAATTGTCTTGAAGTGGCAAGACACAATTATACCCAGAGTCATCCCCACATCAGACAACACCCTTGAGAAGGTGACTTGTACCTTCAGATGCTGCAGGTCCCTTAGATCCCTGATGCTCCCTAGCAGCCCCCATGCCTGTGTCCCCCTGGTCCCCCACCTCATACTTGGCAGAGGAGACCACATTTTTGCTCCCCTTTCACCCGTGCGGTTCCCACCATGGCACACCTGATGGGATGACACACAGTGCTTGGGCTTCACCTTCTCTTTGAACGAAGGTAATGTCCCTGATTGGTGCCCCATGGCAATGTTCAGTACTGGAAACCATCCTGTCTCCCCAGGGTCTCTTTGTAGTGGGACCTGTGGCTGCTCACAAGAAGACACAGCAGGTCCCTTGAGTGGGTCCTGTTCTTACAGGCATGTCTGACTCGCTCCACTCCCTTGGGGGCTGCTTTTCATTTCCAAATCATTCAAAGAGGTTTAAATAGCTACAGGAAGGCATGCAAACAAGGCAAAGGGAGACAGAGAGCTGCGGATAGCTCAGGAGACTCCTCTGTCATCCATGAAGGGGAGGAGACTGGGAGCTGCCCTTCTTCATCACAGTCAGCAAAGCCTACGTTGGTGGATCTGGGAAAGGTTTTGCCTTACCCCCTCCTGGATCCTTGATGCATCCCTGCAGGACTGAAGGCACCACCTGAGCTCCCCTGTGTCCTCCCCTTGCTCCCCATTCAGCTCCTGCCTCCACACGGCTGGCTCTGTTTTGACTTGACTGCAACACGATGCTTGTGCTTGGTCCTGCTCTTCCTCATGAAGGCTGCTCCTGATCTCTTTTCTGCTCCTACTAAATTCCAGTCCTTCTCCAGGACCCCAGTGTCTTCCCAGCCCTGGCAGTCCTCCCCTACCCCTTCCCACCGCTCTTCAGAGTGCTGCAGCATTGATCCCTCTCCTGGCCTCTGCTCCTCTCGCCCGGGTCCTTGTCATCCAGGAAAGACCCTCGTGCCTGAGAACCAACCCAGCTCCTGCGAAGAAGGATCTGGGGAGCAGCGTGTTCCACCGGAGCGGAGGCATTTTGGCACCCCGGTTGAAGTGTCCGGTCACCAAGGCAGCAGCAGCCACTGCCCTGCTGTTGGCAGAGGGATTTCCCCCCGCCCCCGAGAGGGGTGACAGGGGACCCTCAGCCCCCACTGCAGTGAGCTGGGAAGCGCTGCTCTTCCCTTTCCCTCCCCCACGCTCCTGCTGCTCCCTGACCCAGGCAGGTGCAGAGGGGGAGAGGCATTTGCAGCCCCATGGCTGCCTTTTGGCACCAGAGCCTCTGCCAGAATCAAAGAGCTTTTCAAAGCAAACCTTAAACTCCTTTAATCGCCAGCGAGAGCTCCTCCCGCACAGATCTAAGGGCCATGAGCTCAAGTGTTTTCGTTGCCCCGGGCAGATTTATGAGCTTATTCTTCAAGAAAGGGAGGGAGAGAGGGGAGGCTGTGGCATATTGCTTAGCCTGGGGGGGCGGGCAGGGAGGATGGGGGGAGGAAGGCGTTTGCGGTGGAAGGACGTTGCAGAAAGCCGGGGGCTCTGCTGCGGCCGCGGGTCTCGGGCACGATGGAGTGGGAAAGCGGGATCGGGTCGAGCGAGGACCAGCTCAGGACATGCGTCCAGCCGCTCCCTCCATCTCTCCCAGCCAGGCTCCGGGCACGGCGGTGCCAGCTGGAAGGAAGCTCATGGACACGCCGTGCCCGCAGCACCTCGACGGAGGGGACCAGGAGTGGGGCATCCCTCAAAGCACCACTGCTCTCCTCCGGTCCCAGGGAGGCTGCTCCGGCCGCAGTTTGCAGAGGGAAGGAGGAGGGAGGAGGCTTGCTGGCAGTCCCAACGCGGCTGTCCATCCCACAGCACAGCCCCAGTCCCGTTTAGCTCTAAGCACCCCCTGTGCTGCCTCCTCTCTGTGCTCCTCATCCCGTAGACCTGCTGCGGTCCTGCCAGGTGTGCAGCAAGCACAGCAAAGGGCTGGCTGCTCCCTCTCCCCCAGAGTGACCTGGGCACCAGCTGGTGGCTTTGGGATGGGGCAGATCATTCGTCTCCCCTCCTGCATCTCCCTTCCTGTAGCCCAGGAGTTGGACTCGATGATCCTTATGGTCCCTTCCAGTTCAGGACATTCCATGATTCTATGGCCTGACAAGTGCCCCACCAGGAATCAGCCATTTGCTCACATCCAGAGCCCCAGACGCCTGTTGCCACTTCCCAACAGCCCTGCAAAAGATGCCTCTTTCCTGTTGAACTGAGATCTTGGGGAGGCCTCAGCCACGACCCATGGTACTAAAGCCACAGCCCCCTCCCAAGTCACCTGCAGCACCACTTTTTGTGGCTGGAAGCACTTGAGGGACGCAACCTTTGTTCATGGACCACTTCCCCCCAGAGAGCACATCATCTGGTGAATCCCAACAGTACCCACGCTGGGAAAACAACACCCAAGTAAGTGAACACTGCTGGTCCCAAAGTGCTTCTACCTCATGACATCAAGAGGTGAAAGGGAACAGAGCCTATGGCAGAAAAGGGGGCTGGGAGGTAATGTGGCAGGAGGAGATAGGAAGAGCTGTCATGAACCTCACTGGAAATTTGGAGACATCTGAACTTCCTTTTCCTTGAACCCAGAACAAGGAGCCAACGTGTCAATATTTAATATAGAACAACGAAAAAATTGTTTTAAAAATTAAAGAAATGCTTTGATTTGGTAGTTTTGGAGCCGCACAATGTGAATATTAAATGCTTATGGGGAAATGTAGCACCAGCGGGTGAAAAAATGTAAATGGAAACTTTTTTTTAGAAAGACGCCATGAAGTGAAAACATTGAAATAACCTCTCTTGATTCAACTTGTTGCTACATTTCTACCACTCACAGTCCCATGAACAGTGATCTGTTTTCATGAAGCTTTTCCTTTTCAATGAAACGAGATGTTGCTTGGAAAACCATCTCACCAAACTTGATCTTTAGGCAGCTCTAGGACTGACCTCACTATCAAGGCAGGGTGAGAGAGCTGGAGCTGATCAGCTTGGAGAAGAGAAGGCTTTGGGGAGACCTTAGAGCCCCTCCCAGTTCCTAAAGGATGCTTATAAAAAAGAGGGAGAGCGACTTTTTACATGGGCAGATAGTGGCGGGACAAGCGGGAATGGCTTCCCACTGACAGCAGGCAGGGTTAGATTACATCTTAGTAAGAAATTCTTGGCTGTGAGAGTGGTGAGGCCCTGGCACTGGGGTGCCCAGAGAAGCTGTGGCTGTCCCATCCCTGGGAGTGTCCAAGGCCAGGTTGGTCCAGCAACCTGGAGCAACCTGTGCTAGTGGAAGGTGTCCCTGCCAATGAGAGGCAGTGGAACAAGATGGGCTTTAAGTCCCTTCCAGCCCAAACTATTCCTTGGTTCTAGGATTAATGGTTCTGCAATTCTGGCTTTACTCTGAGCACTCCTACCTACCCCTCACTCCCATCCCCACTGGACCTGGGCTCCCTCACCACTTCTCTGTCTGCTTCCTGCGGGGTTCAGCATGTTTCTGCTGCTCTGCCCTGAGCCTCGAGCACAGCCACACCACCACACAGCATCTGCAGCATCATCTTCCTCAATGCCAGGATGAAGGTCTTCTGAGCAATGCTGTGGGCCAAGGGACCAGGACATTTCAGCTCTCAGCTGGGCTGAGAGCTCAGCGTTGCCCAGGGGATACAAAAGGCCATTTGGAAGCACTTGCTCAGGAGCTGTGGTGTTTCCATGTTGCTTTTCAGTTTCTCTCACGAGACACTCTCAAGCTGTGCCTGATCCCAAATCTTCTCTGTTTGGTTTTCTCCTCCTTAGAGGCTGGGGAGCACAGGGGTAGGAATTACTTTGCTTCTGGTTAGTGCTTATCTGCCTTCTCCAGAGGAAAACACCAGACAGTCTGTGTCAGACTCAGTGCTAGCAGCTCTCCCTGAAACCTGGGGCTCGGGCAGCTCTTGGTTTGGACCAGCCTATTCGGAATATTCCTAAGTGTGGGCATTCATTAACGCTGGGAGATGCTCTCCCAGGAGACCTTCATAGCAACGTGCCAGCAAAAAGCCAGTGTCAGCCACAGGAGACCCTGAGGTGGTAACTGGGGTTTGAACCCAGGTGTCCTGACTTTAAAATCCTTGAAATCCTGCTGGCAGGGTTGCAGTAAGGATGCAGAGCACACCTGTGTCTGTGGGAAGTGCCTGTATGGAGTCAACAGCTCTGCAGGTGGACTTTGTAGGGTCCCTTTGGAGGAAATCAAATCCCCGAAAGTGGGAAACCCTTGTTGTCCCTGATATTTTAGGGTGAAAAAAAAAAAAGTTCCCCAAAACTGATAAATGGTGAACATAAACCTGTGAATCCACTGCTGTGTGCAGAGCCCTGCTCTTCAAGTGCCTCTCATCAGCTGTGTCTCCCTCATCCAGGACCCCAAGCTCATAAAGGTTTCTCCTTCTCCCAGGCATGTTGGGCATTTCCAAGGATGAGTCTGTGGACTTCTGAATGTACAGGGCAAGAGAGGCATTTCCCATTGGTCTTGCAGCAGGAAAGAAGGTCAAGCAGAGAGCAGCCCTTAGTGTGTCAGACTGGCCACCTGACAGTAGTAGTATTTGGTAGTCCTGAGCTCTATCACGGCTTGAGAACTGGAAGAGTCTGGGAGCTCTTTGGGGTGAGGCCGCATCTCTGTGGTATGTTTGGATGGGTCCTGGTGCAACGCTGGGTCTCCTGTGGTGACCATGGCATGAAGAAGATGCTGTGGATGGGCCCTGGCACTGGGCAAGCATCAGTCACAGGATGGTGACTCACAGGTCTGCGCAAAATCACCTGGGGCAAGGAGAGCAGCAATGGCCCCAGGAAGGACTTCATTTACCTTTGGCATTGGGATTTTGTGCTCTCTGTGTTTTTGGCTGCTCCCTCTTTCTCCCCAGCATGTGTGACTGTCCCAAAGGCACACAGAGGTCCCTGTCATCCCTGCAAGAGACCATAGCTCCTTGCCTAGACCCTGGAGGTCTAGTCACCCTCCCCACAGCTGGCCTCCTGGCCAGGCTCCTACAAGCCAGCCACTAGTCCTTTCCCTCCCCTGGTGTCCCAACTCCTCTGTCAGCTCTTGGGATGCTCTATATCTTAGGGGACTGTGGTGGGGCCTGCAGAGGGGCAGATGTGGGCAGATGGGGAGAGACCTGGGCTGGGGAAAGCTGCCTTCATCACTTCTTGACATGTTCCAGGCACCAGCTGCAGCTCTGTACTTGGCCTCCAAATCTGCTGTCTCATCTACCCGGAGCTGTGTGGGTCTTTAGAAAATGCAAACATCAAGAAAGAGGCATCTTTCCCTCGCTCTGCCCTGGGCTGGATGCAGCACTGTGTGACCTGGGTCTGCCCAGCCTCATGTCAAAGCATCCCTGTCTCCTGCCTGTTGTGGATCCATGTGGCACCCGGGTAGCTCAGAGGACAGAGTGGATGATGCAGGGTGCCAGACTCCCAGCAGGATGCTAAATTCCAGGCAGTGTCTCAAAATGTCTCTGCAAAGTGAGAACAGCCCTGAAGGCTCCTGGTCCCATTCACCTCAAAGGAAACAGTCAGGGAAATGAGAAGCTTTCTGTCTGGGAAGCCTCACGAGATGCCTGGTGACATCTGGGAGCTGCCAGGATCTGCTGCTTTTCCCTCCCCCAAATCCTGCTGTGACAGCAGCAGCCTGACAGCCTTATCACCTGTCTCCTGCCCCAGGTCTCTGCTGGGTTTCCAGGACAGATATCTGGAGACATTAGATATTAGGAAAAACATTTCCCATGAGGATAGTAAAAAATGGGAAAAGGATGGTGGAATCTTAGAGATACTGAAAACCCTACTGGACAAGATCCTGACCAGCCTCACCACCTGGACCTGTTTTGAGTGTGGGTTCTCCAGAGAAGTTTTCCAGCCTAAGATATCTGGGCAATCCTTCCTGTACCTCCCCACGTACACTTGGTCCAGGTTGGGGGTAAGGCACCGCAAGGTGTCCTGCATCCACACTATACCTGTGCAGGGTGCGTGCTGCCTGGCCAGCTGACTTCAGTGTGTGGCCATGGTGCTATTGCTGTTGCCTTTCCATCCCTGAGTACTTCCCAGGGTTTCCTCTACTGAGACAGGCTCTCCATTTCTTTCCTGCCAGCAATGGTTGGACAGGCCAGTGCATCCCTAGAAGGGACCTGGAAGGCATCAGCAGCATGGTGTCATTTTTTTTGATGAAAGAGGAGAAGCCTCAGCAGACTGAGAGCATCCCTTCACCCTCACTGTTGCCACCTGTCCCCCTTGCAGGGGCTGGTAGCCAGATGTATGGGGGAGAGAGGGGTCAGGATGCCATCCTGGGGCAAAGGGCTGCACTAAGCACCTTCACCCAACCACAGACATCATCCTGGTGACAGCCATGGGGACAGCTGGGGACCAAACTGCCCCAGACCATGCAATGCAGCACTTTCACAGCCTGAGGAATCTGAAGTGCGGCTGCTCCACCAGGTCCCATGCCGGGTGTGCAGTGGTGCCAGGAATCACAGCTGAGCTAACACTTTGAGCAAGTGTTCCCATTTCCCTGTCCTCCTCCGAACCCCTTTGTGCAGTCTCCTCTCTGCTACAGAGGAATCGTGCCCTTTGCAGCTCCCCTCTCCTGCACCCCCAGCTTGTTGCTGTCTGTCCAGGGAACCTCCAGCAGCTCCAGCCATCTCTGCTGCAGCCCCAGATCAACTGACACATATTGCTGGCTGTGGGTGACACAGATGTGGTATGTGACACATGGCTGTCAGGACTCAGTGGCACATCAGCTGAAGGCGAAATTTGCTCTCTGGACAGCTAACCTCTTTTGGGTCGATGGAGGGTAGCTGAATGGGAACTGAATAGCTGACCTTTAGTGCTCTGTGGCTGCTCTCTAAGGCCAGGCTAAGACACAGTTTACCCTGCAAATACATCATGCACTGAGAAGCCCCTGTGTGATGAGCCAGGCAGGATGGTGAGGGCTGCTCCGGGAGAAATGGGCTGTTAGGGCCAGCAGGAGACCTGAGGGAGCTCAGGCTGCCTGCAGGAGCAATGCAGGGACCTGTCACTCTATGTGACAATCTCTAGGCTCTCTCCAAGACTACCACAAGACACCAGCATGTCTAAGTCCCTACTGGAGAGGTGCCCATGGAAAGAGGTGACACTTCTGTCCCATCTCCCCTTGACCACACCTGCAAGCCCACCAACGATTGAAAACACTTTGTTCTGGATGGGTAGGATCAGGGTTCAAGTTCAGGGAGGTGCAGGAGTGAGCAAGGACAGGATTCTCGGAGATAGAGGCCCAGCAGAGGCACAGCACGGTCAGGATGAGGCATGAACACCAGCTCATTAGTGGTGAGGTAGTGTCTAATCAGAAGTGATTACAAGGATCCTTTATTTTGCTCCCGCAGAAGTCCTGCTCTCCACAGTGTCAGTGGCTTGCTTAGAAATCAGAGCATGGAGCAAAGGAGCTGGAAATTTTTGGGAGCAACTGTCCACCAGCTCTCTGCTCCTGCTGCCATTCCAGGGCTCGCTCTTCAGCACTCGCAGCTCTCCAAAGCAATCCAGGATTTTTTTACATATCTGAATGTATGGGTTTTAAACCTGAATATCCAAGAAGAGCTTAGATCTCTCTCCAATACTTTCTACACAATTTATGCTGATTTGCTTTGACAAACTACCCCTGGCTGCACTCTGGTACCTGGGAAGCTAACCTCACATGACTCACTGGAAGTAGTGACAGAAACAGGAAGAAAACCCAGCTCTTCAGTCCTCCACCAGTAATTCCCAGTTCATCGGGCCTCTCCCACCTCTGTTTGGTCTCTCACTGGCGGGCTGGTTTTCCCCAAGGAGGGAGGGAGGAAAACTGCGGACCCTCCAGCATCCCCCGGGCTTGCACCGGAGGGTCCCCCCGGCCGGGCTGTGCGGAGTGGGCTGGAGCAGGGGGGTTCTGCCCCTGCAAAGGGCCGTCACTGGCGCCACCGTGTGAGCGCCGTCGGGGGACCGACCCACGGCGAGCGCGGGGACGGGACTGACCCACGGGGAAAGTGTGGGGCCGTGATCTTCGCTATCCACGGGAGAGCGCAGAGTCACGGATGGGGGAGAAACCCACGGGGGAGAGCGGAGCCACGTCCGGTGCAGCCCAATGGGACGAGCGGGGCCGGTGCTGCCCCGCGCGGGGCCGCGGCCGAGGGACAGGACACGCTCGCAAAGTGACGCGTGCCGCAGGGCTGTCCCGAGAACCCCGTCCCAGCGGAATCCAGAGCTCTCTGCCAGCGGCCACACCGGGCCGGGAGCATCTCACAGCATTGCCTCGCCCTGCGGCTCCCAGCCCAAGGGACTTCCCTGCGGAGCTGACACGCAGCACGTTCTCGGCGGAGTGGGAGCCGCGGGTGCCCCGTCCTGTGATGCCTGTGAGGGTGAAGTGGGTGCCTGACAGGGCTGCCCCTTGTCCTCACAGTAGCATCAGTCCTGCGACACTCTGCAGCCGCCCATCCTGGCAACCTACATGCTCCAGTGACTTTTGGGCAGCTGGCTCCAAACCGAGCCCCAGGGATAGCTCTGTGCAGATCATACCTCACGTAACAAGTTGTTCCCTCTCCCAGGGGAAACACAACTTGCATTACACATTACTCTCATCTTTCATGCTTTCCAGGGAGCATTATCCTTTCTTATTTCTCTCCCAGTTAGCCTAGTACAACTCTGGCCATCCACTGGCTGGCACAAAACTGCTCCTCAGACAAGTGGGATGAGCAGAGAAGCCCTTACCCAGCTGTGGTAGCTTCCATCTGGCTTTGCAAAGCCCTTCCTGCGTGGGTTTGGGTGCTTTGCTCTGACAGCTGAGCACCTCATCTCAGGACAATCCAGGGACATCAGAAAACCAGCACCACAGTCTGTATGCCACCCCTGGACACAAGTTCCTTCTCAGCACGATGAACACAACATGAACATCCCCAGCACTGTCTGGGGGCCACTGGTGGTCCTTGATGACTGTAGTACTCATGGCTTCCCTTGGCAGCACCCATGCTGCATTCCAAGCTGGGAATGCCATGGTCCTTACCAGCCTATCTGCAGCACAGCTGGAGCTGGTAGCTGCAGCACTTTCTGCATATAAACCCAGGAAGCATCTTCCCCAGGGATAACTTGTCTCCCTGAGAGAGATGTTTCCTCCCCTGGTTAAACCCTGAGATTTTTCCATGGTAATCATAAGGATCCTCAGTCATGACCAGTCTGATGTCACCACCGAGACCACCTCTGGGGCTAGAAATGAACCCACCATTCCCTGTGGTCAATTAACCCTTGGGTGTATTAACATCAGAAAGGCTGTTAAACATTCAGATAATCAGCAATTTTTAAATAACTAAATTAATCAAACCACAACACCTACCAACCCCCCACATCTCTTACAAGACTTTAATATTCATTTTTAAGAGGCAACTCAGACACTGCTGGTGGCCAGCTCAACCCGAACCGCCCCCCCACCGCCAAAGCCCTGGAGTTATCGCAGCTATTGAAATGTTTGACAGAAGGATCCCAGAGCAGTTTGCACTAATTGCTGTGTAAAAATACTCCATTATGTGCTCAGACAATCAGAATCGACCCAGCAAATCAGCTGCCCTGATCCGCTGCAATCACGGAGCAAAGCATGCAGAACATCGCAGTATAAACAGCGCTCGCGGAGGGGCGCAGGAGGAGGGGGAGCTTGGCAGGTCCTGCCCAAGGAGCTGCGAGTTTTTTTGTTGTTGTTGTTTGGTTTTTTTGTTGTTGTTGTTGGGGGTTTTTTTTTGTTGTTGTTGTTATTTTGCTTGGTTTCTAATTTCCACAGGAAATTTAATTTCGGGAAAATGTGGGACAAACTTCCAAGCCGGAGGAAAGCTGCAGCTGACGGAGGGGTCCGAGGGAAAGCAATTGCAAAAGAAGCAGCGAGGGCTGTACTTACAGGTAACCGGTGAGAGGGCTCAGGTTGGCGGGGACCTCCGAAAGCCCCAGCTCAGAGCAATCCACCGAGAGCATGATGCCATCCTCTTCGCAGTGGCACTGGGGCGGGCAGGAGGGCGCAGCACCTTGCTCCACAGGCACTGTCTGGCAGCGGGCAGAGGAGGCCAAGAGAATGCCCCAGAAAAAGAGTCTGTCCATCCTCGCCTTGGCTGCAGCCGCGGGGACGATGCGCGGTGCCACCGGCCGGCTCCGGCCCCGGGGCTCGGCGGGGCTCGGGGGAGCGATCCCGCCGCCTGGCACGCAGCGGGCAGGGTATCTCCTGCAGGTCGGAGTGTGGTAAGGATGCAGCCAGGGGAGGAAAGGCATTGTTGAATGATCTTAGTTATTGGGTTTCAAGGGCTGGGCAGGGGCGTGAGACACTTCAATGGGAGGAG